>JAULLH010255156.1:0-11545 GCA_035668455.1 Sarracenia alabamensis
CATGTTTTTGAGAGATTGATTCTGAGCGAACATCTAGTGAGATTTGAAGTCGAGATCTGGTTGATTTGGTTATTTAGAACTTGATAGATTGAAAAGCATGCTTGTTGATGATTAGTTGAGTTCACACACACACACACCAGGTGTAAGGTTGAGTGAGTTACCACGAATTATTTTACAGCTTAAAGGTTACTCTGTTTAGAAATTGAGAGCACAGAAATTTACAAGTTTATCTTCAAAGTTCTCAGATGATATGTGATAGCCTATTCTGTTGGGATTATCATGCTAGTTTATGTGTTATATTTTCTGTTCATTCATTTCCTCTTCCCTATTCTCTTTATGCTTTGCTCGAGGACTAGCAAAGTGTAAGTTGTGGGGTGTGATCAGCGCTTAAAAGTGACGATATAGACCTGTTAATTTACACTGACCTTTTTGTTATCTAATATGTGTTTTTGTAGTATTTTTGTATATAAGACAGGAATTGGAGGAGTGACGCAAAACGACCACAAAATAGTCATTTTGACATCAAAAGCGACACAACCAAACGGAGTCTGCACAAACCGTCCGGACGCTCTCAACTTTTCGTCCAGATGCCTAAAATGTCCCAACGCATGGTACAACCGTCCCAACGCTATGTACCATGGCGCTCAAGCAAATTCCATCTCGGTGCTAACCGCTGACCGTGCCGGTGCTCTGAAATAGGAAACTGACGTAATCCCCAAGCAATTTCCTTCCGGACGCCTAGTGATTACAATCCGGACGCTCCGCACTCAGGCTTCTAAATTCAATGTTACGAAAAAACTATAAATAGGGCCCTTGTATAACGCTTTTATATAGTTCCAATATCTTTCAATTCAGAAAGTAGTTAGACAGTAGTTAGTAGTTCTTTAGGCCACTTGGGCCAGGTCACCTGTGGAAGGTCTGAACCTCACCAAGGAGCTGCCGATGACGATTGTGATCAACTTGACGATGGAATTCTACCCAACCATGAGTGGCTAAGTCCCATCCTCTGCCTCGGGTGACGATGAAGCCCTAATTTGGTAACAAAGGAGTTGATTATTTCTGTATTTTATTTATGCTTTGTAATCGGATTGTTATGCAACAATATTATCTTCTAATTAATTGAATTCCTGTTTAAGCTTTCTATGATTGCATTAAATGAGTGTTGCATGATTGTTTTAACTACTCGAATATGAAAATTTGAGATAGCCTATGCCATGGATAAGACAGGCCGTGCACCGGACGGGCCATACTATAATTTTGGATAGACTATGCCATATTTGTGATTCGGGATTTTACAAGTAAAACTTGAGAGACGCTATGCTCCGGATAAGGTATGCCTTGTTGAAATTAAAATATATCTTTCTTGGATATCCATATCGGTCTTGTCACGATAGGATCTTATCTGATTCAAAGCTAAATAAAATAGGAATTATATCGAAACTAAATTATCAAACAACGGTGGATTCTAGCCTTGAGGTGGAACCTATCTTATTAATTATCTAAATTATTTTTTAATTGTTTATTTACTTTTTATTGTTAAAAACTATTTTCAAAACAAATCCAAGTTTTACTCCATTTTTAAATTAAATAGTTTAAACATTTTCTTACAAAAATAACTAAGTTTCCCTGTGGGATTAACCCTGGACTTATTGCTTTCTACCCAGTTAGTAGTGAATCTTGGTACAATAAATAAAATAAATAGTAGCGTTCATGCGATTAATGACTAAGCGACTAACAAATGAAGGAACGTACTACCAATTTTTTGCGTCGTTGCCGGGGAAAAGGCTCTTATTTTTGTTTGAGATTTTTGTTTATATAATTTAATTTGTTTTAATTTTAGCCCGAGTTCTCAAAATTTTTGATTTTCTACCCACAAATAGAAAATTCTAAATTCTGGAACACATGTCGTCCAGACGCTATCCTTAGCCGTCGAAACGCTCTCCTATACATATCGTCCGGACGCTCTTCCTTTCTCATTCGGACGCTAAAAAAATAATAAAGAAGTAAAATTTTCTGTTTGTTTACTATTTCTGGTTTACTTCAGTATTCTTATTTGCATGCTTCGTCGCGGCTCTTTGCCTTACGATTTAGCACCCTTCGATCCTGAAATAGAAAGAACCTTTACAACAAACCTCCATTTAAACCCTTTCCCCCGAACTCCTACACTACTTCACACACCCACCATAGCCGACGGAAATAACCCTCCGGTCGTTCCATAGGCCAATCAACAAAATGATCAGGCTAACCTGGTCGATCAACAGCTCAAAGCGCTGATGGATTACTACATCCCAATAGCTTACGAGTATGCAATCTTCCTAGCACCACCCAATATCGGGATCGGTAATTGTGAGATTAGACCTAATCTCCTAAAATTATTACCCATATTCCACGGGCTTAGCAACGAGGACCCCTACAAACACATAGATGAACTCCTAGAGATTTTCTCTACCATGAGACTTAACAACATGACCGAGGAAGCCTTGCACATGAAGCTATTCTCGTTCTCTCTTCACGACAAAGCCAAGCACTAGCTTAAGTCCATAGAACCAAATTCGATTACTACATGGGCCAAACTTCAGCAAGAATTTCTCTAAAAATTCCTCCTGATTGGCAAGACGAATCAGATTCGTCGAGCTATTACTAGCTTCACCCAACAAGAGGGAGAATATTTTCACGAAACCTGAGAGCACCTCAAGGAGGTGATAAGGAGTTGTCATCATCATCAAGTCCCGAAGTGACAACTAGTGTAGAACTTCTATGAAGTTATGTTTCACCAACATCGTCAATACGTCGACGCCTCGTGCGACGGTGCATTCAACGATGAATAACGAGACAGAGACATGAACTCACCTTGAGAAACCGAGTGAGTGCTCACAACTTCTAGCCTCAGTCTCCCGCACAGAGAAGATAATAGTGTAGAAGACTCGATGACTTTAGGAGGTCAACCAAAGTGTAGATCTTACGGCCCAAGTAAATTCCCTCTCTAAGAAACTAGGCATGCTGTTGACCACTGGTCTCTCTAATTAATTATCTATTTAACGCAAAAATTAATTATCCACTAATTAAAATAAAAATTGCTTGGAAATTTAATTATCTACTTAACGCCAAATTGTTTGAGTCTCCCTAATTAATTATCCACTTAATGCAAAAATAAAATAATTTAATTATCTATTTATTTTCCATTTTAAAAATTTCTCGAAGATTTTATTTCATTAAAAGCTATTTTTTCAAAAATCATGCTTAAAAGGAAAAAATAAAATAAAATTTCAACCACGCAATTAAAGAAAACAAATAAATAAATAAAGTTTTTACGATTCGGTCCATCCGTTTAATCTTTAATTCAACGATCTCGGATTAAAGATTACACACTTAGGGTTTTGGAACGCTAATCGAGTCGTCGAAGACCCGACCTTCTGCCTCCCGGACCATCGTCACAGCCTCGGACAACCGCTGAAACGCCGGAAAAAGATAAAAAAAATCCCAAACAGTCCCTTGAAGTGCCAATAATTTGTTGCTTCTCCAGACAGAGCGCAACCCGTTTCAAGGCCTTATTTGGCCAACTTTTTGTTGGAGCCGAACCCCCAAAAAATTATGGTAGGTAGGGGAGATCCTGATCTTGATCTCCGCCAAAAATCACGTCAAAATACGATATCTAGACACCCCAAAAAAAATCATAAAATTCCCAAGATCTAGTGTAGCGGGTCACTGCGCGCGTCGAATTTTGAAAAAAAAAATTGGACCAGTTGCCGTCGTCGCCTTGCAGCCCAAAAACCACCGTTGGAAAGCTAACAGATTGAACTTGATTCTAACAAACAAACGCCTCGAAAAAAGTACCCAAAAGCCCGCAAAATGGAGTCCGAACAGAGCACTCTGAATCGGGCCAGTAGCTGCTGCCGCCGCTGGTGCTCTTTTCTTGTCCCGTTTTTTATCCTCGTTTTTCGTGGTTCGTTTTACAAGAATGATCCAAAAATATATACATGAATGTAAAATATTACATCGCAAATCCTATGCCCCACGTAAGAGGCATACAACCAATCTAATTTCGATTTAAAAACTGTCAAAATATACGGGGTTAAGAATGATATAAATACACATGCATTCATACATTCAAATACCGAATTGTAACAACATTAAGATGCAAAACCTAGGTTAGCATAATGGAATTTCATGAAAAATGCAAGCCCGGCTCTGACACCATTGTTAGAGTCGGCGCAACGGAGTTTAAAAAATTTTGACGACAACGTGACTGTAAAAAAACATCCCATTGTGTTTTTCATGAAAAGACTAAAAAGATTATTTCAATTTAGGATTGAAATATACCTTTTGAAACTTGTAGCAATGTTTCTAGATTCCATATTGTGATGCGAGACCACCCAGTGACCTTCTCGCGTATGACCCGGTGCACGTCTTGATTCTGGTGTGTGGGCCCCGATCAGAATCAAGTCCTTAGGCTTCGCACACACTTTGAACCTCTCCAAAACTTATAGAAAAATCATAAGGGGAGAGGGAGGGGGCGACGGCAATGTGTAGAGAGAAATTAGGTTAATTCCTTTTAATGTTGTATCTCACTTATATTATGCATTAGGAGATATGTGTATATATCACCTTCCTAATTGCATTAAATAAAATATTGCCATATAGGGAGTATTCCCTCTTAGGGCCGGCCATGTATATGTGAGAAAATAAAATTATTTTGTTTATTTTATTATATTTCATTGTATATTAAAATAACCTTAAGTGTATATCTTATTACCCTAAAGATAATAACCAATATACACTTAACTAAAATAACTTGATCTCTCTCCTATTAGGTCCGGCCACCCTAGAGATAAATCCCTAATATGCCTCTTTGCCAATTATGCCCATGGTTATTTAATTTAATACCCCGACCACCCCGACGAGAAATCCGACGACCGAAATAAAATAAATAATAACTGAAGCCAACCAAAAAACCCGTTTGTATAAATGGGCTACGTGAGGGATCACGAGGAAGTATAGGAGTCGAACTAACCATACAGGAAAACCAGATATCGAATCAACCCCCGAGTTAGATCCATTCTCGCATGAACCATGACTTATTCCACTAAAGGGCCTGACTGAACTCCCGGCCCTAACTCGATTTGTGTCTTGAGTTTTCGATTATCATTTTCACTGTAGTCTCCCCATGTTTAAGATATGGATTTTCGATAATCAAATTAGGTTACTGACAAACCGGTTCAATAATACTCCTATCCTCGCAACCGCGCTGCTTAACTCATTGAGTATGCTGGATCGAACGATCCATTGGCAAGATTTGGCATAATCAAACTTATAGGCAAAGCTCACGAGAGGAAACTATTCAGCCTAAATCAGATGTGGTTTCCGTCAGCTGATTATCAATCATCGAACAAGCAATGATAGTACCCAACCCACCCGTCATATTGATCTCAATATTGAAATCTCAGCCATTGGTGACTCAAATCACTGCGCATTATCCAAACATGATTTGATCAATCACATCGGGATTAAGAGTGTGTGAAATACATGATAATATATGACGTAGATCAATTCATATAATCTGTATAGAATTGATCATCCTAATGATCCTCCTCACTACACTGCAAGTGTACTAACACATCGACTCGAACATCAAATTCCCAGATCAGAATTAGAGCAGTTCGACCTAGCCAAGACCAGCTAGTATAACGATGTGATACAATCATACCAATTTATGGTCCGGATCCATTGGGATTGTGAGCTCACTTGTATATTTGTCAGAACCTTTCACCCGATCTTTCGCGCTTCATGCACCGAGTCAAATACTGGACAGAATATACAGATAATGCATTCACACATCATACATACAATTGATATGAAAAATTAAATGCAAAATACCTCTCAAATGTTTCTCATTAATAAACTAGGGATCAATGATAATAAAATACCTAAAAGTGTGGCTTTTAAGTATTCTATCCTAACAGATTATGGTACGCCAAATATACTTCTTTCGATCTAATCAGTTACTCTGATGCTGACTTTGGTCACTACAAAGTAAAACGTAAGAGTACCTCAGTGTCATGTCACTTCCTTGGACAATCCTTAGTTTCTTGGGAAAGTAAAAAGAAAAACTTAGTTGCTTTATCCACTGCCGAAACTGAATACATAGTTGCCGATAGTTGTTGTGCGCAAACATTATATATCAAGCAACAACGAGAGGACTTTAAGTTGTATCTTGATCTTATTCCCATTATGTGTGATAACACTAGTACTATTTTCTTAACAAAGAAACCAATTCAACACTCTAGAACTAAGTACATTGAAATAAGATATTACTTTATTAGAGATCACGTTGAAAGAGGAGATGTAGAATTAACTTTTGTGAGTACTGATAAATAACTTACAGATATTTTCACTAAACCATTCCCAGAAGATAGGTTCAATGAGATTTATAGAGAACTAGGCATGATAAATGCTTATGATGTATAGTTTTAAAGTGCCTGATTTGTTTATGCTAAACATGTGTTTATTGTCGACATGCTATGTGAAAAGTGTCGACACGTTCTTGTTTGAATACCTTATGTCGACATTTTGTGGGTCTAGTGTCTACACCTAGTATTTTGTGTCAACACCTTTTATTATGTGTCGACACCTTTAGGCCCTTGAGGAGAGAGAAAAGATGCAGTAGTTTTGTGTCGACACCTCATTTAAAAAGTGTCGACACCTCCTACTAGTCTAAGCCCTTTGGGTCGACCCCTTGTGTGAAAAGTGTTAACACCTTCGTGGTTCACAATGCTACTTATGTGGACATCCTATGATTAGTGTCGACCCCTTTGTGACTATATATATATGTATATATATATGGTCTTCTTTTTAAACCTCTTCACATCCGCGCTCTATCTCTCTAAAACCTCTCATTTCCCAGGTGACTTAATCCCTCTCCAAACCTATTCTCCTCGATCCAAAACCCTAACCTTCACATTTAAATCGATCAATATACCACCAAGGACTATAGGGAAAGGATCCAAGAACCCAATCGACCCAGCTCTATAAACCCTAGAGCTGTAAAGAGGAAGAAGACATGACACACATTGACTGAGGCAACTACCACCCCGACTGAGACACCTCAAGGAATTAGATCCGCGTCTCAGGTAGCTTCCTTCAAATCTCCTGAATTTTGTAGCCTTTTCCTTTCTACTTATGAAAATCGTAAAATATCACCTGGTCGTGGCATTGATCTGTCATACATTGATTCTATTGAAGTGAAATTTAGAGAACTCTTCTCTAACTTGAAATGTGATAAACTTGTTGAATTCATGATCCCCATTACCCATCTTTCATAATAGCATTCTGCACACACATTGTCATCTCAAGCATTCCATCTACTACAATCACCACTTGGGTGAATGGCTTTAACATTGAACTCACCCCTAGTCTTTTGAACCAAATTCTTGGTGTTCCTAAGGGTGATATTTTTGTGTCAAATAATCAAAGACTTGTTAAATGTTAAGGTTACTATCATTCGAATGCAGTGAAACTAATTTTTGAAAATGAAAGTATTGACTCTAACAAACCTTTAGATGCAAATTTGTTAAAATCTGAAATGGGGATACTCCACCACATGGTCAACCATATTTTCTGATCTTAGTTAGGAAAATTTGGTGATGGACTTCTATGAAAATTTTTGTTATATGGTGCATACATCAAAAGAAAAACCTCAATTTAGTATTTTTATTTATCTCTCATATGTTGCTTTCACATAACAAATCAAACATGTTACTCCCTCATGGGATGTTCTTAACAAGGGTCTTTCAACATTTTAAAATTGATCTTTCCTGAGGAGAAAGCAGTCCCTTTCTCAAAACATGACATGTATGGTCCAACAACACTCAAACTCATGCATATTGAAAAACATGATGGGGTTTGGTCTACTACACGTCGTGGTACCACTTCTTGTACTTCCACTGCTCCACCCTCATCAACTTTTATTCCTGCGTCAACTACTCATGTTGGTGTTCCACCCATTCCTTCTACTCCTTCTGTTTCTTGTGCAAACCAAAATCCTTTAACTCTTGATTCAGTGGTTCAATTCGTCGTTCATCCAATTTTTGGAACCTCCTCCACTGCTCTCTCTACTCAAACAATTGTTCCTCCTCGTGCCTCCTCCGAACCTTTGCCTTGTCTCTATCGGGACACTCAGCCATTTGCTCGACCAATTTTCGATCAACCTCGAAGTACCTCTTCTACCAATCACTTCGAGATGATGTGAATGCTTCAATCCATTGGAACTTCTGTCAAATCCATGGACGAAAGGATGTGTACTGAGTTCTCTGACCTCAATACCTCTTTCTTTACTCTCACGTATCGTATGGATAAGATGGAAGAAACTACCAAAAGCCTCAAAAAGGATGTTCAATTCACTACTGACCGTGGACGAGACTTAAGCGACAGATTTGAAACAAGTCTCAAATCTATCATGAATGTTAATTCATCCATCCTCGAAGAAATAGGTAAAGAACATACCTATGACAAGCAAAAAAATTGAACAATTCTTGCTATGCGTGAGAGAAGAAATAACATCATTGCTCAAATCTATAGACTCAAGCGGAAAGGCTCAATTGCCCAACCAGTGGTCTTGCCAGAGAAGTCCACTTCATCTAATTCCAATGAGTCTAGGGTAGAAAAATTGATTCGAGAAAAGCAAGAATATGAGCAAAGACTGAAAAGCATGATTAATGACTTAACCGAAGCTGAAAAGAAATAAATTCTTAAAATTCAATGAAGTAATTTTATCAAGCACTCAGCATCAAAAGGAAAGGCCCCACATGAACAGCTCGTAGATTTAAAGCAACCATCTTCTCCATCCAAAAATCAAGAATGAAAAGAAGAGAAAAAGAAAGGAGAGAAGCTGAATTCGTAGCTCAAGCTCAAGACAAAGAAAGCACACCAGATGTAGTCATACCTGAGGAAGCCCCTTCTCAAGGTGGCAACCAGGCCAAGACTTTGGAAAGAAGAAAGATGAAAAATGTGGACAAGGAGATCAAAAAGAAGAAGGAAGATGCATAAAATGTTGTAGCTATGCTTGCAAACATGGAAGCTCAAGAAAATAAAGACATAAAAGTTCAATATGCCAAGGAATGAGCTGCTAAAAGTAAGGGAAAGCAATCTACATCAAAGAAATATTGGAACAAGCACATGGATGAGATGTGACTTAATCTTTGAGTGTTTATTTTTTTTAGATGAACATTTTAAAAACTTGGTTGTGCATGTGAATGGTTCGATTGATGTATAAACTTCTATGGATGTTTTGTGATGAATTTCTTTTTTGGTCTAACAAGCTCTAATACTTTTTAACATGCATTGACATAAAAAGCCTTGATATACATCTTTGATCTATTTTTTTTTTTTGCTCGGATTATTCCTCTTTCCTTTTTGACATGACAATGCGGGAGAAGATATGTGATTGATTTATTTAAGTAAGATTGAAAATATCATAAGTGTTTGAACTTAATAAAGTGTTGCTCTGTTATTGCTCTATTATGGAATTTAAATGTTGTTGCTCTGGTATGAAATTTTTTGTTTACTCAATGCTCTGTGTATTCTATTACCTAATAAATGAGAAGATTTACAAAATAAATTGGAAATTTAGAAAATATATTCTTTTTCTTCCTAATATGTTAAAGGAGAAATATTCATTTTTCTTATGCCTATATATTGAAAAATCCTAAAATACATAACGGCCAATAATCAGGTTAATTCTCGTAGATCCGCTTTACTTAAGCATTTGAAAACATATATACATTATATTAATGCATATTGCTCAATTTGACAAAAAGAATTTTGCATTGAACATATGTATATCTTGTATCTTTTGGAACATATTTTGATGATAAGCTCTGATAATTTCTTATGCTCTGATACATCCTTCCATTGCTGTCTCATAGCTCTGATTCATCAATCATATTTCTATTTTCTTGCTTTAATACTTCACAAGCTTATTGATTTTACTGCCTAATACTTTCTTATAATACTCTACATATATATAGGGGAAGTTCCTCACACTACTATGTTCTTTTACTCCCCAACAAATCAATAGTTATCATAGTCAAAAAGGGAGAGATTGTTAGCCCAAGGGTTATTCAATCAAGCTCCACTTTGATTTTAACATATAACAAATAATTGATTTAGTTGTTACTAATGTTTGAATGTATGTTAGTAAGTATTTTTTAGGATATGAAGGCACTAAAATCATATAAAATGATGTACAAGTATTTCACATTCTCATGAGCCTACAGTAGATTGAAGAAGTTCGAGATTGGGAAGAATGAGTTGACTCTCTCATTCTAACATTCGAATCAAAGTGCACTCTCTTTTGGTTGAATGATTTGAATCCTCAAAGCTCATGATTTAAATCCCCGGTTTAAAGTGTACATGATTCGAATCCTCATCCCCATGATTCGAATCATAGTTTATAAGCTTCATGATTCGAACCCTCGAACACAAGAGTCAAATCCCAAGTTCAAAATGAGTATATGATTCGAATCCCCAATGCTATGATTCGAATCCCAAGTTCAAAAGACATACTTGAGTCGAATCCTCAAGTTCATGATTCAAATCTCAGTTCCAAAATGTCTACATGAGTCAAATCATGATATGTATGATTCAAATCCAAGTCTCAAAAGGGGCACAAGATTCGGCCTCGTTAAATGCATAAGTCGAATCCAAGTTGAAGAAGAAGCACAAGATTCGACCCCTCAAATGCATGAGTCGAATCCAAGTTGAAGAAGAAGAATATGATTTGATCCCTCAAATCCATGAGTCGAATCCCAGTTGAAGAAGAAGAACATGATTCGATTCCCCAAGTGCATGAGTCAAATCCTAAGCATAAAGTTCAAAATTTCTGAAGACTCCAACGGTCTAATCTCATGCATTTAATGCTCACAACAGCTCTATTCTTTTCACCATCTATATAAGAAGTAAAGATTGAAGATTCAAATGCTGGATAATTTATGATTCTACTGTTCTATTGAGCTAACACAAAAATATTCAATGAGCCTCCATTTAATACTCACCTATTGCTGCTGAGAACTTCTCCAATTTTTTATTTCTCGTCCTCTCATTTATTGTACATCTATTGAGAGTGAGTGATAACCTTTGTAGTAAATCCTCTCAACTAAGGAGAAAAAAATCATATAAATTTCTCTCTACTGTAAATCTCTAGATGTTGCTATTCACCTAGAAGAATAAGAGGCTTCACTTAGCCTGCAACATAGTATGTACCTAGGCTTCGATTTGCCTATTGAAGAATCCGTATAGTGGATTAAAAATTCCTAAGGTGCTCGGGGAGTGGACGGAGGTCATGACAGACCGAATCACTATAAATCTTTTTGTATCTTCTCTTCCCTTAACTCTTTAATATTTGTGTACTCTATTCTTTGTACTTATTAATTTTGCACATAACTTTGAGTTAAAAAGAAGTTAGAAAAGTTTTAATAGTTTTCTAATCAACCCAGTCCCGGGGGGGGGGGGGGGGGGGGGGGGGGGGGGGGGGGGGGGGGGGGGGGGGGGG
>JAULLH010256252.1:0-12698 GCA_035668455.1 Sarracenia alabamensis
TGTAGTGGAAGCAAATATATGTTTTTTTAGGAAACACACAACCTAAGGAGAGGATTAACTACCATGAGGGGCTTGGATTTATATCTTAGGTTGCTACAAATAGAGCATTAATTGAGACTTGAATGTAAGGGCTCTAGAGAGATGAGTGTGCCTTCAAAATTTTAGTAAATGCTCAAGTGAAAACTCTACCCGCGAATCCTTAAACTATATATACAAAAAGGAGATAAATTTCAATTGGAGGAATAAAACTATGATAGAGCGCCCGAGCGTTCTATGAGCCCCTTCAGGCACGCTCAGGAACTTGTAAGGCGTCCGAGCGCTTTATGGGTGCATTCAATTTTGTTCAGGTTTTTTGAATAGCACAAATCAGGTGAAGAGAAAGGAAGAAGGGGGCATTCGAGTGCCTTGCGAGCACCCTAAACCTTTAACTCTCAGCCAAAGAAAATCAACTACGAAATATCCATCGCTTGTAGAGTGCTCGAGCGCCTTGCAAGCGCTCGTTGGGCGCTCGGGCCCTCTATGGGTGCCAATGCCAGTTTTTCACCTAGGGCCAAAGATTGGGTCTAAGAAAGCCACTAAACAGCCATGCATGCATCCTAATGAATCTAAGACATGTGAAATAATATAATGCATGTATAACTGTGCTCATAGGGTGTCACATACCTTTTAAGATAGTCGATACGAGTCAGTCATGAAGTAACTGGCTATAGGACCAAGACTCAACCTCAAAACCCCAAATCCAAAATAAAAATACAGACACTAAGATTTTGTAATAACCCAAAAATAGCCAATTATACTAACAATCTCTATCTTTGGCGTTTTCGGGACAAAATCCTAAAAAACAAAAGCCTATAAAAAAGAAATAACTAAGAGAATACATGAGATCCATAAATTCACATAGACTCGACAATCTTCAATACATCGTATAGCTTGTGTGACACCTAAATGAAATTGCACAATCAACCCAAAAAGAAAGTAAAGAAGATATGTGGTATAACATGATATAAGCATGACACAACACATGTAATCTCAGCATTGTAAGAACAAGTAAAAACATGCATGTAATATAGGCAGATATAAAACTGAAGTACTGAATAAATCATGTCATTTCATCCAAAAGGAGAAGTTTGAGGTACATACATCAGACATACAAGCATAATACAAAAGAGTATCCCAACTGCATAACCCTACTAATAACTATCAACTACTAAGTATTCTCCCACTATTTATCCTGAAGTGCAAAAGGAGAAGGTACATGATTATTGAAATAATAAAAAAATAAAATGACACTAGTTGTCCTCCTCAGATGAGGACTATGTAGCATAATCCTGGCTAATCTGCAGGTTGATCGTTGTAATGTACTCGGATAGTGTAGTCATGTTAGCAGACAGGTTGTTCATCTACTCTTGAAACACTACGGTGATCCGATTATGATAGAGGAACCGAGCCTTATAGCATGCCATCATCTGAGACTGCACGATCAGATATTGGGACTGGGGGGATGTTGTCAACAGTAGCCCCAATAACGTCTAGAGATGGAAGAATGTCTGACATATAGGGCAGCACTGGGAGGTCAATCGGATGAGCATCCAAAGATAATGGTATAGGTCCTACTGGAGGTAATGAAGCAGGAGCACCTAGAGGAGGCAAAATGATAGCAGTGAGCAGTGCTGGGGAAGCCATATCACGAAGATCACCAAAGGCCATATTAATAATGGGGAAAGCTGGTTCAATGACATGAAAAGTAGGCTGAATACGCTCGGTCACAGGTATCACGGTGGTATCAGGAATAACATGGGCAAAGCTCTTAGTAAGCATTTTCCAAATAATCATCGGAGGAATAGCCTCCTTGTCGATTTGAGAGACCGACTGAACCATGCAAAAACGGCTGATCAAAGAGCTATATATGATCCTAGCCATACCTGAAGGACGCCAGGAGTAAGTCTCTATGATATACCAAATGTGGTAGAGAATGTCAATGGAATAACCACAACCAATCGTGTAAAGGAGATTAGCTCGGTAGGCAGGGATGTCGGATGTGTGATCGTCGAATCAATAATAAATGCAACTATCTTATGTAAAACACAATAGTGCGGAACAAGATGACAGGAATGAAGGATGGTGAGGTGACTAAAAGTACTATTAGATAGCTCTCGAGAGACCTTGGTACGCGAGGAGCGAAGAGTGTGAAAAATAGGATACTAAGGGGCATCGACCCACTGGATACTATATAAGGATATGTATCCATAATAGAGAAGGTCAAACATCGACCTCGAAGGGTAAGGGAAAAGGAATGGGCAGAAGTGTCCATTGCAGTCACGTTAAAGTATAACTCTCAGACCATCCCCAAGAGAACCTCTTCATGACCCAAACAAAGCCCAAGTCAGCTGTGCTGCTCAGACTAAGCAGTAAAACCAAGAGTCACAAAGCCTACAATGTGAATGTTCCTCTCAATGAGAACCCTATAAGAAGCAAGGACATCGTATGCATTACGTGCATCAGGAGAGTGGAAACACCCAAAGGGTAAGGTACGGAACCCCTTCTAGTCTCAGGACTTAGTCCCACTAGAAGAGCCTCGTCCTCTGATGAGGAAGACGAGGATGTTGATAATAACCAACTCGAGGAGAATAGAAAATAAAGCAAACGGGAAATGAATGAATGAGAAAGCCATACTTTTGGAAAAAGGTGGTCACAAAATGAAATTCATGTCGAGAAAGTGGAAGGACTGATGGGCAAGCCAAAAAGTAACGTCCAAATGCCAAACACCTAGCACAAACTCCACACAAAAGAAAAATATATTCACTGGGAAGAAAAACAAGGAACCGAGGATGGGAAGAGAGGAGGGGATAGGAGGGGAATCTAAAGAGAGAAAGTGAAGGAAGAAAACGGGAAGGTGAGGGAGGAGAAGTGACGTTGGGCGCTTGTTTATAGACAATTCTTTGAGCGGGCATTCGTGCACCTTGTGAGGGTACAGCGATCCCGCTTTGGCGTCCGAGCGCTCTGTCGGCGCTATGCAGACGCTGAAGCACTAGAGAATAAAATTAAAGAGAAATGTTTAGTGGAATGAGCCTTCTAACCATGATATTACCCAAACCTTAGCATTAAATATACTCCTCTTCACATATATACTCGCAAATCAACTCCCTCGTACAATGAATATCATGAGCAAACTCCCTATACAAGGAATATCTCTAAAACGACTCCCCCTCAACTAGACCACAATTAAGGAACTCATGCAAAAATAAAAGTAAAATCTCAAAACATAGAAAAAAAATTGCATATGTTAAGCATGAGAGTGATACATGATATGATGCATACATACTCGCCAGTGCACACAAAACTTGACAAATTTGCATGGAACAAAATGGATAACCAATATATCAAGATCCGATTTGCAGATATTAACTCAAATATATATAACTCAATTCATATCCCTATCAAGTGTTAATTGTGAACTCAGTGCGTGGAAGCAAGAGACTTGATATGATAGAAGATGGAATTTAACCCTATCATAAGGAGATGAACCATCGATTTGAAATGAAAAGACAAACTCAAAATATTTGGAACTTGAGAATTTAGCACAAATCTTAATCTTTTTAACTAAGAAATATATTCGAATATTCTTGCCCATAAGCAACCAATGCTTAGCATCATCATATTATTATTATCATTATTATTATTTTGATATAGATCTTTTGATATGTGGTTTGCATGGTTTTGATATACATAAATATGAGCGCAAGGGATGCAAGAATGTCAACTTCCACTGAACATTGGCAATTTATTCACAAAGAGTAATGGCATACACCTACAACACGTGATCATTCAAATGTGGAACATATGTAAGGGAAAGAATCTGTAGGAAAACCACAAATGTAAGTGAATCTAGATCAAGAAGTGATGTCATAACAAAGCAACTGGATATAAGACCTACTTATGACTCACAAGAATCAGGCTTCTAAAAAGTGTGTACGAATATAGGTGAGATCAAGACTATTAATTCAAAGTATGAACAAAAGCAAAATCTACTCAAAAGAGGACTTTCCGTATCACATGAAGATTCATCAAATGATTATCCTTTACAATAGTAAGAGTCATTGTGTATCTCATTCACGAAGAACATAAACATGTCAAGCACACAAGCATGCAAAAGAGAAAGAATAGAATTAAAATAAAAAATAACACAAAATAGAATAAAGAAAAATAGTGAAAAAATAACATTAGACTATAGGAAGTATATTGCAAAGCAAACCACTGGAGAGCTATGCTACCCACTCACTAGGTCATTGAGACCAACCCATTGGACATCCTAAGTGACTCAAATCGAGAGAAGTCTAGAACCTTAGTAAAGATATCGGATTTTTTATCAATAAGGGGAAAGAAAGACAATATCATCATGCATAAGATCACGAATAAAGTGATAACAAATGTCAATATGTTTGGTTCGAGAGTATTGAACTGGATTTCTAGAGATGTTAATGGCACTCATATTGTCATAATAAATACTTATAGTACTTTGATTCAAGCCATAGTCTTAGAACATTTACCTCATCCAAAGTAATTGGGTACAACAACTACATACCACAATGGATTCCGCCCCAATGGTGGATAAGAAAATGTAATTTTTCTTCTTACCATACCAAGTAACTAAGAAATTATCAAAATAGAAACGACCACCAAAAGTACTCTTCCGATCATCCACATTACCAGCCCAATCAGTATCTAAAAAGGCGGATAAATTAGAAGTAATATCCAAAGTCCAATGTCAGTTGTGCCTTTAACATAACAAATGATTCGCTTTATGGTGGTGAGGTGTGATTCCTTAGGATACGGTTGGAAGCGAGTAAGAATCTCAACACTAAAGGATAGATCTGGATGACTTACTGTTAGAAACAAAAAGCTCTTTATCATGCTACGGTAAAGGGTTGGATCAACGTCAACTCCACTAGAGTCCTTGCCAAGTTTTAGGCTAGTACTCATAGGAGTGCGTGCTACTTTGGCTGAATCAAGCCCAAACCTTTGTACTAGGTCTAGAGAGCAGGCTGATTGTGAGATAAAGATCCCATCCTTTAATTATCTAACATTAAAGCCTAAAAAAATAGCTAAGTTCTCGAACTAAGATCATTTAGAACTCATGGCTCATTTGGACACCAAATAGATGCGATAGTTTATCAGATGTGGAGCCAAAGACAATATCGTCTATGTAGATTTGAGCAATGACTATGTCATTCTTAATATTTTGATAAACAAGGTACAATCAACTCCCCCTCGGAAAAACATGGAAGTTAGAAGGTGATCAGTAAGTCTATCGTACCAAGCAAGCCCATAGAGCACTTTACGTAACCTAAACACGTAACGTGGATGGTGACGATCTTCAAGTCCTTTGGATTGTTCTACATACACTTCTTCCCTAATGTTACCATTTAGGAAGACCCTCTTGACAAGCATTTGAAACAACTTGAAGCGAAGGCAACAAACTAAAGTAAATAAGATTCGAATGGATTCAAGACATGCAACCAATGCAAACAACTCAGTAAAGTCTATCCTCTCTACTTGGGAATAGTCTTGAGCAACAAGTTCAGCTTTGTTTCTTACAACTAGGTCATTTTCATAACGCTTATTTTTAAAAATCCGTTTAGTGCCAATAACATGGGAGTTGCTGGTTCTTGGGACAAAGTACATACCTCATTTCTCTCAAATTGTTAAAGCTTCTCTTGCATGGTAATGACCCAATATTCATTGCCAAGAACTTCTTCAATCTTTTTGGGATCAAATGAAAATGTCCAAAAAAAACATAGGTACTCTCGGTATGTAACTTTCTACGAGTAAGCATCCATTCCCTTGGATCTCCCATCACTAGGTCAATTAGATGGTTGAGCTTACTCTAGCCGAGGGAACCATAGGAGAAGAAGAGGAGCCCTCAACATAAGGGGGAAGCATGGGCTCATTTATGTCACTTTTAATGATTTTTTGACAATCGGTTCTATTGGGTGAGAGTCTCCACCACCTAAATCGAAGGGGTGTTATTCTCATCACGGAATTCGTTCAATAGTTCACCGTCGTTAAAGGATGATAACTCATCAAAAGATAAGTCATCAACAATGACATTTGCCCATTCAACGAGAGTAGAAGTGCGTAAATTGAATACATGGTAGGACATACTCGTTGTGGAGTAGCCTAAAAAAATACCCTCATCAATGTTGGAGTCAAACTTTCCCAATGACTCACTATCATGCAAGATATAGCATTTGCTATCGAAGATCCAAAAATATTTGGCATTAGGCTTTTTTCCATTTCAAATTGCATAGGGTGTGTAAAAGGTCCCCGGTCTAAGGTAGACGTGGTTAATGGTATAGCAAGCGGTATCGACCACTTCCACCTAAAAGTGCGTATGGACCATGTTCGCATGTAACATCACCCTAGTCATCTCTTGGATGATCCTACATTTTCTCTTCCCCATTTTGTTAGAGAGTACGAGGAGCGAAGAACTCATGTTTAATGCCTCTTTCGGTGCAAAATTTCTTCAATTTGAACTTTTCAAACTCCCGTTCATGATCACTACGAACTCGAGTGACACTATACCCTTTCTCGATTTATATTCTTTGACATATGGTGTTGAAATAACCATACTCATCGGATTTTTCCCTAAGGAATCCTACACAACTATACATAGAATAATCATTGACAATGAAGAGGTAATAGTGTTCGCGACCAAGACTATTAGTGCCAGTAGGACCCATGAGGTCCATGCAAATCAATTCAAGGGGTCTTGTAGTGGCAATAAGATTTGTTCGTTTGTGAGGACACTTTGTTTATTTCCCCTTTAAGCAATCACAGCACACCAAACCTTTTCTGCTAGTTAGTTTAAGGATACCTTTCACAAGATCTCTACTTATGATTTTGTTCAATTCTGGATAGTTAACGTGATCCAAACGTCGATACCACATTTCTACCTCATCAAGTATAACCCTATTATAATATGAGATACATTCAGCGTAATACAATAGCAATTATCTAAAGGTCTCGTGCCCTTAACAATTTAAGTTCCCGAAGGGTCAAGTACAGTGCAAGTATTACATGTAAATAGTATATTAAAGGAGTTGTCACAAAATTGTCCAATGCTTAACGAGTTAACTTTCACCCCTTCAACGTACAACATCTTCTAACTTAGGAATACCGGAACAAGCAATTAAAGCCTTGCCAATTTTCTTACCCTTGTTTCCATCCCCGAAAGTATCATTAACCTCATTATATTCCTCAAAAGACGCAAATAATGACTTATCCCCCACCATATGTCTTGAACAACCACTGTCAATATACTACAAGAAAGTGTCATGGCTCTTTAAAGCCATGAGTGCAACATGGCAAACTATTGACTCTCTTCCAAAATTATTATTTTTTTTTATCTTTTTTCAAGGAATCATATTTATCTTTTGGTTCAAGGATGGGCACAATTCTTGGGTTGATACATGGGACAACATTTCTAAGTGGATTAGTTTTCCTTCTAGGAGCTACGACTTCAAAATTAGCTAGGGCCAAAGATAACTTATCGATTTTGGTGACAAGATAAGATGATTGGGTGGCTATCTCACTTAATTGGCTAAGAGCTTCAAAACAATTCCTCATTGGGGTAGGTGGATTCGAACTCATGGATATTTCTATCGATGGTTGACTCATATATAGTTCCTTTGTACATTCTCTCTTTAGTATAAAGCAATTAGATCGAATGTGACCTAAAATACCGCAGTGGTAACACATGTGAGGAAAGATGATGGATGGACCCCTACTAGGAGGACTAGCAACGAAAGGCTCTTTCCTATGTGGAGGTGCTATGAGTGGTTCCTTCTTACATGGATTAGCAACTAGTGGCTCTGTCCTAAGGAGACTCGTTATGAGTGGTTCCTTCATCATAGGAGGTATGATCATAGAAGGTTTAGCCATGACCTTTTGAGTAGGTACGAGATGGTTCTTACCTTCTAGACCTACATATGGAACAAACTTAAATGAGCTAAGGGTAGACACTCACAAAGGAAACCTTATTGGGATCACTACTAACTGATGGTTTTAGAGACGAGGGATCTAAAAAGCCAAGGCCACTCTTGTCCCTAAAGGAGTGTGAAAGCTCGGTGATGCAAGAAGCAACCTCGCTTATCTTCATCATGGATGATAGCTTAAGAGATTTTTTTTCTAGGTTGGTGATCCTAGTTCTATAGGCGATTAACTCTTGCAAATATTCTAACCTCTCCTTCTCTGTGGAAGAAAACTTGTTGGTTGGGTTAGCCTTGTATGTCTTAGAGTTTCTAGCTTATGATCTCTCTCTATCACATCACTCCTTAGAACATCTCTCTCATTCTCTAGTGACTTGCACCTAGCCCTCATTTTCAACTTGTCTTTTCTACAGCCTAAGGCACTCCTTCACTAACTCTTTATAAGCCTCTTTGATGAACCCTATCTCATCCTCATCATTCTCATCTCCTTCATCATCGCCACTTTCAGTTAATGATCCTACTCCTAGAGAGGACTCCTTGTGATGGGATGTTAGGTCTAAGGAAAGGTTGGGAAGGTCGGTGAGTTCATAATGGCCACTAAGACAGTATAGTTCGGCTTCTCATCATTGTCGTCCGAATTGCTAGCATCGTCAACTTTCTCATCACTTTCGTCACCCCATGTGATGGTTAAACTCCTTCTTTTCTTTCTCTTGTGGGTATTGACACATTCTGCTTGAATGTGGCCAAACCTATGGAACTCGTGGTATTAAATACCTTGAGGCTTCTTTAAGATAGATGAATTGGTATACTTCTGATCACTCCAACTATGAGAGAATTTCTTGGAAGAAAAAGTGCGCTTAGGAGATGGTTGGCTAGAGTTATTTCCCTTCTTAAACTTAACGAACTTGCAAAATTTCTTCACAAGCAAGGCTAGGTCTTCCTCATCAAATTCAAAACTATTATCATCGCTATTGAATGGATCAAGATGGGTAGACTTTAAGGCGACACCCTTACTAGAGCTAGACGAGTTTTGCGATGGGCAAGGTGGTTAATCTCGTAGGTTTGTTGCTAACTTACTAACTTTTCAACCTTAATCAAGTCAACGACATGGCTCTACTCTATGACAATCACCTTTGGCCTAAACTTCTCGGGTAAGGACCCAAGGATCTTTCTAATGATCTTAGAGGGAGTCAGTGGCTCACCTAATGAAAATAAGGAATTAACAATCTCACTCATGTTGGAATAAAAGTGGTCAAATGACTCACTATCGGACATCTGAAATTCGTCAAACTTATTTGTCAACATTTGGAGTTAGGAGTTCTTAACGGTTTGTGTTCCCTCATGAGTGACATGGAGTATGTCTCAAGTCCCTTTGGCGGTCTCGCAATGAGAAATCCTAGAAAATCCACTATGACCTAAAGCGTTATAGATGACATCTAGAGCTTTATAGTTAAACTCCGAAACATGAGTTGTCTATGGGAGTCCACTCGGACTCGATTTTCAATCTAATCTCTTGAGTGGTGGCATCCTCAATAGTGGGAAACTCATATACGTGTTGAATCAACCTCCAAACCCTAATACCCATCAAATTAAGAAAATCTCTCATCCTAAGTTTTCTAATACAGGTAGTTGTTACCATCAAAGTGTGGTGGTCTCATGATGGATAGGCCCTCTCATTCCATTTCCGGGTTCATAGTTATCTAAAAGATCTACTCATGTGGTTAGACATAAAAGTGAGAACCTTACTCTGATACCAATTGAAATTAGCTATGCACCATTGAATTAACCTAAAGGGGGTGAATATGTTAAATGACGGTAAATTAAGATTTTAATTATAAGGATTTCTGCGATATGGATTTGCTCAAAAACCATAAGTAAAATATGACAACATCCATACTAACACAAGATATGCGTGAAAACCCAAGAGTATACACTGGGATAAAAACCACGGCACCAATACAACCAAATGCACTATAATTCAAAGAGATTACAAAAAATACAAAGAGAGAGGACTTACAAGTATTTCCTAATGGAAACCTAACTCGGTTTCTTGATCAAGCTCTTAGAGCATTGTCTTTAATCCCACAGCTTCCACGAGAGCACGTCCCGACCTTCGTCTTCCAATGAATCTGGGTCAACTTGGCCAAGTGTGTAAATGGAAAATGTAGTAGATATAGATATATGGTTTTTAGGAAATACACAACCTAAGGAGAATGATTAACTACCATGGAGGATTGGATTAATACCTTAAGTTACTACAAATGAAACATTAATGGAGACTTGAGTGCAAGGACTCTAGAGAGATTGAGTGTGCCTCCAAAGTCTAAGTAAATGCTCAAGCGAAAACCTTATCCACAAATCCATAAGCTACATATACAAAAAGAGGTTAAATTATTCATTAGAGGAATAAAACTATAAGAGGGTGCCCAAGTACTCTGTGAGTTCCTTGTAGGCACGCATTAGGGGCCCGAGCGCTTTGCGAGCATATTCAATTTTCCTCAAAAAAAATTTCCTCAAGTTTTTTGAATGACACCAATCAAGTGAAGAGAGAGGAAGAAGTGGGCACCTGAACACATTGCGGGCGCCGTAAATCTTCAACTCTCGGCCAAAGAAAGTCAATTGAAAAATACCAAATGCTCGTTGGGTGCTCGGACCCTTTGTGGACCCCAAGGCTAATTTTTTTTCTATGACCAAAAATTGAAGCTAAGAAAGCCACCAAACACTCATGTATGCATCCTAACGAATCTAATACATGTGGAATAATATAATACATATGTGAATGTGTTCATAGGGTGTCATATACTTTTTAAGAGAGTTAAGACAAATCAGTCATGTTCTAACTGGACGGAGGACCTAAACTCAACTCCGAAACTTCAAACCGAAAATAAAGGTACAGATACTGAGGTTTTGTATATAACCCGAAAATAACCAATTATACTAACACAATATATAATAACTACTTTAAATTTATTTAAATTTTAAAAAATAATTGCACACATGTGTGCCACCCCTTATATATATAATGTAAATTTCTATTTGGCTTTTGCTCAATTTCTTGGGAACTTATCACTCCACACACTACTACAATAATTGTCAAAGATCTCTCTTTAGAAATTATAAAGAACTCGGTTGTTGTTAAAACATGATTTAAAAAATAAGGAAGAGTTGTAATCTCGTTTTACTTTAATAATCGAGATAATATATACTATAGATTTCGATTGGTTTTAAAACTGAAATTGTTCTCAACGCTTTGTTATCTCGGTTTTTACAAACTACAATCAATTAATTTGGATTTATCATGTGTGCGCACTAGAAACCCAATCACCTAATTCTATCAATCACTCCCTTTTCACTCTGTCTCAGTTGTCAAAAACTGTCTACTGTAGAAAAACCCTAGCAAGAATAAGAGAGAGTTACATCTTCTCTGCTTTCGGAATCATAAAACCCAAGTTGGTGATCGAGCTCCTCTATCATGCGTGCTAGAAACCCAAGTAGGTAAGCTTCTCCATTGGGTGTGCTTCTCTTCCTTCAGAATCATATAACTCCATTGTGTGTGCTTCTTTGCTTTCAAAATCAAGAGATAGTTGCATCTTCGCTACACATCATCGATCATTAGTGCCATTGTGGTCGACGACTGGATATTATAAGCCTTCGATTTCTATATTCTTATATCAATTGATCAAGATCTTGTTTGAAATTTCTTGGTTTGTTGGATGAGTTTGTGTGTTTATTTGAGTCGTATGATCTTTGGTTTGCATATGAATCGATTTTCTGGTTAATTTTGAGTCTGAGTCATACAAAATGACTGGGTATTGTAAGCCTTTGATTTTGTTTTTTGATATGGTGATATTGTAACGATTGGATATTATATCATAAAATCGATTTTATTTTCGTATATGATATTGTAATTCAGTTTTGTTTCTGATATTTTGAGTATGATTCATATTGTAAGCCTTAGTCGTTGGATGACTTATAGCCCAAATCAATTTTTTTTATTTTCATATCAGAAAATTACTCAGTCGTTGAGTAAACTAGAAAACAAAATATGTTTTTTTGGATATTGTACAATTCAATTTTGTTTGTGTAAGCCTTCGTTTACAATATCAGATATAATGATATTTTGATACAATCACAACGACTGAATATTATAAGCCTTTGACTTTGGGAGCTAAGCATGGGTCGGCGCAATTATTGGTTTAACCTACCATCATCATTTTACTTTAATCTTCTGCTTTAGGCTAGAAAGGGTGAGAGAATCCAATCCCCTTCCATTTGTCTCTGATATGAGAATAAGGCGTAAACAATGCATTCTTTCTTGCTCTTCTCATCATAGAGTAAAGCCTTCTTCCCTTGTCTCTATGACCTTTACTTTCTCTGAAAATTAGCACCAACCTGGAAAACTCGTGTAAATTTCAACTGACTAGTCGAAAGGTTTGTGCTTTTCATTTTTTGCATTATCTCACATTGTGTCCTTCCTGTTAGGAGATTAGACACATCTTCTAATCCCACCGAAGAATACCAAGAACACTCACAATCGTGGAATAATCAACAAAGAATAAGAATGAAAGAGAAATTAAACACAATGACATGTGACACAGGATTTTACGTGGTTCAACAATGTGCCTATGTTCACGGGATCACACATTTTCACTATTAATTGACGTTACAGTGAATGGGGAAGAGTTTTAAGTAGAGAGAACAGAGAAAACT
>JAULLH010257352.1:0-12693 GCA_035668455.1 Sarracenia alabamensis
TGACGCCTGCGTAGAACGAGAGTACTGATATGACTTCGAAGGAAAGGATCCAGAATCTCCCGACCTTTGATTTTTCGATGTACCACCTTATTGCGACCTTGTTTCTCTGAACTTGCGATTTTCTACTATTATATTTTCCACTTTGATTGTTGCTTCCACCATCTTCGTGTAGGTATGAATATCTACCACTGCTATCCGATCCTTGATAGAGGGTCGAAGCCCTCTCTCGAACCTCTTCATATGTAACTTCTCCATCTTCACCATCGCTGATGTGAAACCAGATAGATATGCAAACCTTGCTTCATATTGGATGACTAACATCCCTTCCTGTGCTAGATTCAGGAACTCCTACCTATACTTATCCTTCACAAATTTAGGAAAGTATTTCTCTAGGAAAACTCTCTTGAAAGACGCCCAAGAACCATCAATAGTCGTCTTTATAAACTTCCACCATTCGTGCGCATCACTCCTCAGCTGAAACATCGTCAGGTCCACCCTCAGTTCATCCTCCATAAGTAGAGTACCGAAAATCGCCGTGATCATTTCTAGCCATTCAGTTGTTGCTTTGGGGTAGGGTTCCCCCATAAAGATAGGAGGATTCATCCGGTGAAATTCTCGCATAGCCATCAAAGCTTATGGCTCGAGGCTCTAGCCCCAGCTCTCGTCGCATCCGTTATAGTCTGCATCTTAGCCATCATACCCTACAAAACATCCACACCCTGAATGAGATCCAGCTGAGCATGTGCCTCTGCCTCATTCATAGCAGGATCATCAACCTCATCTCGGCCTCATATTTGGCCATGCCCCATGACGCGTCGTGGCATCATTGTTCTATAGAAGATAGAAAGAGAGATGACATTATAGTAGTGTTAATCCAAAAAAATCACAACACATACCATCTACCGAGATAGAGTAATCGGAACGATAAGTCAATCCGGATAACCCAGTTGGTTTTCTTATTAGAAAGAACGCTGGCCGAACGCTTTCCTAATTTAAACTCCAAACTAGTATACCGGATGCCCGAGGGCATGACAAGCCACCCTCAAACCCTACACCCATGCCCATATACCACGTAGCATGCACAATTTAATACATCATAAACATATCATGCAAGCAAACCAAGACATGAATGCAACATGCAAATCATCCCTCTCGTGATGGTCTAACCATCTCCATAGCTCCGTAGGTATTCGTACATAGAGCTTTGAGATCAATCTGTAATGCCTCAAACCCAGAATAATAATGAATATCTAATAATTAGCTCATAGGAACGAAATATAAATCGAAAACTAGAACTTTTACTAAATCTTTAAGGAAAACTTTCTTGTTACCATTCTTTAACCATCAAAACCTTAGCCAAACTAGGCTGGTTTAGTTTGAAAATGATCCAGGTATAGGTATCAAGAATGGCCCCAAAAGAGGTTGAACAAGCTCCAAACATTAAATTTAAAACATAAGAATTCAACTTGCCCAGAAAACAGGGGTTCACTCGAGCAGACTAGGTACCACTCGAACGGTATGTACATAAAACCGATTTTTGCTACAGATCCTGCAATACCACTTTTGCTCCAAAATTGATTTTAATGAATCCAACACAACAAAATATGGTAAATAGGATAGAGGAGGTACTTTCCAAGGTTCATATATTAAGAATTCTAACATTTTAGTCAAAACGGAATAAGTAACCGGCAAAATTTCCATTAACTAAGCATGCAACCAAAACCAAACTAGGAATTCTACACAACCATAGGCCCATCCCGGCTTAACGTCCCTTACATGCATGTGAAACATGAACCATACGGGCCTTATGGCCTTATATTACATCATCATAAGTCTCAAAATACGATAAAGAAAAGCATAATACAATGTAACATCTTAGATTACATTCTTCCCGAAAGAACATGAAATACAAGTTTGTTTCAAGGCTTGTAATGTATCAAAACATAACTAAGTTAATTCCCAGAAAGGTCTTCCACTTGCATCATGAATCAGTCGGCAACCTACTTGCCCGTGTCTACTGCACTGTTGTCATCGACAACGTGAGCTAAAACTCGTAGGAAATAAACTGTGAATGAACTAAGCATGATATGCATAGATGGCATGTGAAATGTACGAATACTTGGATAACATATGTAAGAAACCCTTTTTCCTTTTTTTAAAGCGTAACTTATCACATGCCTATTTTGAGAAACAATATACTTTATAATTTAAGGGTTACATTATTTCATTCCAATCCATGGATCACCCAGCATCACCATATTCACCCACCTAAGCTTCTCATGAACACGTTCACCCACATATGTAAAATCCCCACAAGTGTCTATCCCAACCTTACATACATTCACCCTACATATATTTCCCTCACCTAGTGTCATTATGCGTCACTTATAAGACGCCACCGACCCGCCAAAACTGCCATCTCCAAACAAACCAACGAACCGCCAAAACTACCCTCTACATAACAAGCCGTCGAACCGCCAAAACTATCATCTCCTTAAGTACCCACCGACCCACCAAAACCACCTCCTCGCCATTGTGCATGGCGGCATTCAGAAGCCATGGTCCACTACATGGACAAAACACCCAATTACATATAATTAGGTGAACTCATAATTCATAATTCCAATTTAACCCATTTTCCAACATGAGATTACAAGGGCAAGTACATTATATCCATTTTCAAAAATGATCAAAATACATACTTATGTATGTTCTATACCCGAAACCATGGTTTCAACTTCAATTTCATAAAATTGAAAATAAATCACATTTTCCCTAAATTTTTGCATAAAGTTTCAACATTCACAAAGCTTCACATTTTCATGTAGATATCAATCAACAAATAACAAAGATACATAGCTCACAAGTCATCCTCATATGCATAAAAACTAAACATTTTCCATTAACCCTAACCTAGGCTTTAATTATATCATAAGACAAGGTATAAAGCATACTTGAAACCCACATTATTAAAATAAACCAAACATATGCAAAGGAGAGTTCATAAATAGTGTATTCTCTACCTCAAAAAAACCTCAAGTCTCAAGGAGATGGAAACCAAGCCATGAAAAGGAACCTTAACTCACTAAGAGAGAAAATTCAAAAAGGGATTCGGCGAACATGTAGATTCGAACCTCCCAATCAACTTTCTAACCTTCAATCACCAAGAAAATCACATCCCAAGCCTCCAAATGAAGCCCTAGCATCAACCATGTGCGTTTTAGAGAGGAGGAGGAAAGATGGAATGAAACTTTTGTAAAAAGCTAAGTGCCGACGTTTTTAAAAAAACTTGTATTGTCACACTGCTTGAGCGGTATCCTTATCCGCTCGAGCGGACTGTTGCTGTATGCCCATGTGAGAAAAATGATAAAAATGGTTTAAATTTCAGTTTAATCCCCATGAGAACTACCACACTAACACAGGAAAAAATGTAACCCATTGCACCATAATCATGGTTCACCAAAATTTCATGAGGAAGCAATCAAAATTTAAAAATCTTGCCGTCAAATAAGGTAAGTTTAGTTTTAAAATCGAACATTTTGTACCAAATGAAAAGTAAATTGGGTCGGCCCCTCACATAGCCGTCATAAATTGAATTATAGTCATTGGGGATGAAAAATAACCGTTCAAAATACAAAAACCCCAAAAGCCCCATGTTTTTTGTCTCGCAAAAAATCTTTCTGATATGCTATCCAGGTGACTGTATGGTTCATACAATTGACTATATCGACTATTTTTTTGATGGTGAAAACGATTGAAAAACATCATGTGACTGAGCCAAGCATGCAGGTGATTGGCCTGCACATAAGCGACTGTATGCATCATACAAGTGATTGTATCTTAACAAAAATTGAAAATCCAGATTTAACTTTTGAGAAAAAGATTGAAAATGAAATTTTGTTTTAGAAATAAGGATTTGAGCTTCAATGTTTTAAGATAAGATTATTAATCTTCTTAATGAGCTAATTTAGAAATATCGAACCATGATTTTACATTTAAAGAACTACCCTTAAACTTTTGGCTTGATTTTTTAACAAATATTCTGTCATCCGTTCATTTTCTTGATTTCTTGATTCTTTTCGGGACTTGAAGTTCTTATAAATGCATGTATGTCATTTATAACTCAAGAAATATCATTAGTATTTACATAATCAATGTTTTGTTATTATTATTTTAAGGACATGATTGAAAACCACATAGGCTAATAATGCCGTTGTACCTCAATGCAAAACCCATTAAACAGAAGCTCTGAAGGAAAAAGCCAGATTGGGCCCTGAAAATTAAGAAAGACATGATCAAGAAAATCAATGTCGGATTCCTGTTCGTCACTGAATACCTAAAATGGGTTGTCAACATTGTGCTGGTACTAAAGAAAGATGGGATATTAGTTTGCATAGATTTTTGGGATTTGAAAAAAGAAAGCACAAAAGACGACTTCCCCCATCCCTATATTGATGTATTAGTAGACAACAACACCAAGAACACACTTCTCTCCTTCATAGACAGCTTCTTATGATATAACCAGATCTTGATGGCACTAAAGGACCCAGAAAGAGGTTGATGTCTATGTGGATGACATGACATGATCCATAAAGAGGTTGATGTCTATGTGGATGACATGATGGTAAAGTCTAAAACTAGAGAAGGACACCCAATGGCATAATAAAATTCTTCAGAAGGATTAGAAAGTATGGAATATGCCTAAACCCCCAGAAATGTACTTTCAGAGTAACAGCGAGAAAGAAGCTAGGATTCATAATCACAAAGCGATGAATTGAGGTGAATTCATCAAAAAATTAAGGCTATTCTTGAGATGCCTTCATCGAAAATTGAGAAGGATGAGAACCGAGAAGGACGTGCGAAGCTTTTTATGTAAAGAGTAATTTATTAGTCGGTTCATAGCCAAATTGACCGCTACATGTGAACTAGTCTTCTGGTTACTAAAAAAGGGAACTAAATTTTGGTGGGATCAGTTGTGCCAAGACGCTTTCGATGGTATTTGCAAAAGCCTCTAGTATTATCATCACTAAAATCTGGAAATTCTATTATTCTATATTATATGTAATAGACACAACAATAGAATGCATGTTTGCCCAAGAAGACGAAGCCAAGGTGGAATGAGCTGTCTACTACCTTGGCAAAAAGATGATAGAAGGTGAGTTACGATACACGCCACTGGAGAAGACTTGTTGGGCACTGGTAAAGGCATCTAGAAAGCTGCTCATTACATGCTTTCTTTCCAAATCATGCTGATTTCATAAATAGATCCCATCAAATATTTGTTTGAGAACCCAACTTTACCAGGGAACCAGGCACGATGGTTGCTAATGTTGGCTAAAATTGTTCTATAGTAGGTTACAAGAAAGTTGCTAAAAGGAAGGGAAATAGTAAAATTTTTATCTCAGCATCCAATTGATAGAGAAGACAAGCTAAAATCTGAGTTCCCTGATGAACAAGTGTTAGAAATTGAGAGACAACTATGGATCTTGTATTTTTACGGTGCATCAAACCAATATAGATATAGGATTGGAATGCTCTTAATTACACCAAATGACTCTCACATCGTACTAGCATACAAGCTAAGTTTTGAGGTCACAATCGACCAAGAGGAATACAAAACTTGCTTGACCAGGATGGAAGAAGCCATAGAGCTAGAGGCACAAAGAATTAAGGTCGTAGGAGATTCAGCCTTGGTAGTGTGTAAGGCAAAAGGTGAATGGAAAGTAAGGAAAGAGCGATTGATCTTCTACAACCAAGAACTTGAAAGGGTCATAATATGTTTTGAAAGTTTTGTTTTCACCCATGTGCCAAGCTTATTGAATAAGTTCACCGACGTACTGGACACCTTGGCATCCATGATAGAAATACCTCACAGCATGAGAATGAGGCCTTTGGAAATATAGTAACATGATGTGCCTATAATAATCAACATCGATAGCATTCAGGAGGCCAATGACATGCTTCCCATGTACCATGAAATAAGGAACTTCATTGAGAAGGGAGAATACCGACCCCAAGCTAACAAGAAGGATAAAAGAGTCGTTAGGAGACTATTTGCACAGTTTCTGATATGTCGAAAAAAATTGTATAAGAGATGATATCTAGTTGTTAACAATCTTTACATCAGTACTGGGGAAAGCCACGAGCTCATGCACAAAATCCACAAAGGAGTTTGTAAACCCCATATAAATGGTTTAATGCTTGCCAAGAAAATTCTGAGGCAAGGGTATTTTAGGATGACCATGGAAGCAAATTGCTGCAAGTTCACCCGAAGCTATCGGATGTGTCAAGTTCACGCAAATCTCATGCATATACTGTAATCTCAGCTATAAAACATGACCACGCCATGTCCATTTTTAGTCGGGGGTATCGACATAATAGGGAAGGCCACTCAAAAGCCATCTAATGGACATGAATTCATCCTAGTGGCCATTGATTATTTCACAAAGTGCATTGAAGCCATGTCCAACTTTGTCCTTAAGGCATCACATGTAGCCAACTTCATCTAAGAGAAAATCATTTGTAGTTACAGAGTCCCTTATGATATTGTCTCTAACAATGGTTCACACTTTCAAGGGGAAGTATTAGATATGTTGGAAGAATATAGGGTCACCACGCACAAATCCTCTCCATATTGGCCACAGAAAAATGAGGCAATAGAGGCCGCCAATAAAATTTCAAAAAATATCCTCTACAAAATAATTCAATCAAGTTGTGATTAGCTAGAGAAGTTACCCTTTGCATTGTAGGGATACCAAACCTCAATCTGAACTTCAACTGAGACCATGCCATATGCTATAGTCTACGGAATTGGAGTAGACCTTCCCATAGAAGTATAAATCCCCTAGTTAAGGATAGTAGCTAAAAGAGCAATAACAGAGACAAATTAGAATAGTGGCAGATTTGAAGAACTAATGCTCATTGATGAAAAGAGATTCTGACCGTTGTTCCACGTGTAAGAACACTAGAGAAGGATCGCCCGAGCATTTGATAAGAAACTCAAGAGCAAGGATTTGATGGAGGGTGACTTGGTTATCAAGAAAATTATAGCCTCAATCATCAATCCAAGGGGTATGTTCAAGCCCAATTGGGCAAGACCATACCTTATCAAAATAATGATGTCAAGAGGAGCCGTTATCCTCATGGATCTGGACAGCAATATCTCTGCTGCCCCAACCAACTCGGATCAGTTCAAAAAGCTATATCCTTGTGAGATATTAAAAGAAAGCTTGCTAGGTTGAAGGCCTGGAAGGCAACGTTGGCAAATTAACATCAATCCGTAAGGCTAAAAACCTGTAAGAGTGACCTTGTCAAAAGTTAAGATATTGTAAAGTGAGAGCATAAATACCCAACCACAATCCTACCCTAAACTACGTTATGGCCCGATTCCCACTCTAGGGATACATAGGCAACTTCTATTCGAAGTTGGCCCCAAACCAAGTATAATGTAGATAGACTTATGCCAAACCTTCTTTAAAATCATTTAATAAAATTGATTATGACAAGTGAGAAAAACTCCAAAAGGCATGAAATGAGATTCTTTACGAACTAAAATGGATAATTTTCATTAATGAGCTTTACCATTACAAGTTCAATTTCAAGAAAAGAAAGGCATGTGAATCGTTAAACTTTTTCCTAGAAAGAAAAGCATAGTGCAAAAAATACATAAAACATTGGGGCACAGCAGAGAAAAGTCAAGTCTTATTCCTTTTCGTGTTTCTTCCTTACTTAGCTTGACGCTTCATCTCTTACTTTAGCCAAAACTTATACTGTATGGGAAGTCTATTCCTTGGACTACTAGGCATCAAGATTACAAGCCAAGAAATCCACTACTATTAGTAAGACCTCAAGAGCAGTGCATGAGATGAAGCACTATGCATAGAGGCGATGGTGGAAGATAACTCATGGTGTATATACCCGTACTGATGATGGAATGGACAGTAAAAAGAAGTGGACTTCATACCAATTAACATAAATCTGGGATGGCCTACAGTGGCAATAGTCGACAAAGATATCCTCAACCAAGGGCAAAACCAAGAAATGTTTTCCTTCAATAAGGAGCCTAGTAGGTCCTTCCATTCGGCCTCTAAAGAGTGAGGGAGAGAAACGTGACAGAAAATAAAGAATTTCACATATAGTCATCTGATACAGGCTTTTCCAAAAGATTCACCTTTCCCAAGAGCCAAACTTGTGAGGAACATGCAAAGGAGAGAAGAGTGGTAAAACCCGAGGAAAAAATACAAAAGGAGAGAAGAGCAGTAAAATACGAGAGAAAAGTACAAAAAGAGAGAAGAGCAGTAAAAAACAAACAACAACGAAGGGAGAGTTCAGAGAATACATGTAGCAATAAAGCACTCCCTACAAAGAAAGGGGCACTTCCATATATATTGCTAAAGCCTCAATAGGGTTTTCGTAAGGACCAATGGGATAAAGTTTCGGCCTGCATGCACTTGGCAAATCACGTCCACCAGAGATGTGCTAGCACTACCATCAAAAGATACCAATAAAGCATATACATTAAGCAAAACGATGACAATATTAAATCATGAAGTCTAATAATGATCCTTGGGGATGGAACCAGTCAATCATTCTGGAGACATCAAAGGTATCATTGTTGTTTATGAGAGAAGCCTCGTGCTTGGACAGACCACAAAGCTACATGAATGCATTCTTGGGATTGAAAAATGGTATAAAAACTATGACCTCACCACAGCGAGAAACCTCAAGAATGGCTAAAAAATATTCAATTTATTGACAAAGCTCTTCACAACTGAAGCGGAAGACGTAGGCCTCCACATCCTAAAACTAGGATGCAGCACGTAGAAACTTCCAATCAACCGTTACGGGCTTTAAGGAGAAGATTCCCTCTAAATCAAAGTACACAATGTTTCTCCACTTAATCGGGGAGAATTCGCTCATCCACGAAGAAAATGAATTAATGAAAGAAAGGGCCATGATAACGAAGACTAAAAAGCAGGTAACCGAGTTCTCAGGATCTTCAAGGAAAGGGTCCACCACTTATAGAAGGAAAATGGAGGGAAAACAACAGAATTAGTACTCGGTTTCATGCCAAAAATTAGCCATGACCAGGTCTTATTTCTCAAGATCGTGCCTTCTGCATATAACGACCATGACATCCCTAACCAACAGCCATGATTTCCCGTGTCATTCATAAAATTCCCTTGAACCATATATCACATGGCCTCACATTGTCTTTCACGCATTCGTGAGATATTTTGTCAGCGGATGTGTATTATTTCTTGTAAAATATGTGCAAGAGTTCCCTATGTCTTTTTGTTCTAACCCATTCCTCAACACAACAAAATTATAAATGGTTTTATACCATTGTATAGGTAAACTACTAACTCATAAATATTTTACATGAATAAAAGATTAAAGGATGTAGATATAAAATGAAAAGGTATATGTACATAGCAAGAGTAAATATCCAATGGCTTGAAGGCTTATCCCGTAAGATCAATCAAACGAGTACGCAAATATATCTGTGGGAGAAAACTAGTATATCAAAAACAAGAGGCATGCAGACTCAAACCAATACAGGCACGCATGCCCCTAAAGAATAGCATGAAAATATATCTGGGATGGATGTACAAAAAGGAAAAAGTGGGAGTGATAAGGAGGTATAGTAAAAAAATGGGGGAAATGGGTCCTCAGTACTACCTCTGATGTGACTATTGTATGAATTTCTCTGATGGAGGGGAGATGACCTCCCAGGTAGATATAGTCGCTATGCTCTCTTCAATAGCCGTCTCCTCCTCGCCTGCGGTCTCCTCCTCAACAACAGTCCCTGAGTCCTCTATTGCTGCATGGCGCTTGACAAATGGATCCTCGAAGAAGATGTGCCTAAGATGGCTCTACCTCTGTATGTAGCCTTACCACCGCGAGTCCCATCCCAGCATCCCCTCTCGACCTGTACAGAAGCAAACGTATAAGTACATACCAATGTGGGATGATCCGGAGGAGCAGCAGTAGCTACATCTGGGTCATCTATACCAAGAGTAGATGCAACAGAAGAAGAATCTCATGGACCCTTAGAAGGGTATCCCGTCGACAGACCAACACCCTCATATTCATGATAATATCAAAGGCCTCCTCAGCCTACTCACAAGAAAGCTACAAAGATGAGAATACAAGTCAACATCTATAATTAAGAATGGATAAAAGGAAAGTGAAATGCATAAATGTCCAAGCAAATCTGCTGGATGCCAGGAGGAAGTAGCAACTCCTGGGAATGTGTGTGTGGCACTGGATTCTTCACCGTCATTCTGTTAACCGGTGTGTTCATCGTGCAAGGGAGCTCAACACAGGACCATTCGGGAGACCTGAACCACTAGGACTCGTAGTGGCTCTAGGACTAGCAGGAGGACCTCTCTCGATTCTCAAAAGCCCCATGGCCTACATTAGCCACGATCGAGAAATGTCCACATAATCATGATCATTCCCCTCAAGCAGTATAGAGGAGTGAACCTTGATCATCACTAGGATGATGTCCTCCCAGCTTAGTGAATCTAGGAGTTACATGCCCTCGGGATGCAGTACCGGGACTTAGAAATTAGAGGAATAGAGAGACTGTCGGACCATGCGCTCACTAAGGTTCGACTCTCTGTAGAATAGCCCCTTAAGTAGAATGCGGGTTTGGGTAATCTCTTGGCTCCTCATCAACTCCGCCTGACCATTGATACCATCGAGAGGTCCCAACGAACTTATAAAGAAGAAGCATATGTGTCTGGAAATGTCATAAAAGCGTATAAGAAAGACAGATATAAAGAATGAGGGTAAGGTGAACCTAGTCCCGGGGATGGTATCCCAGAAGAGACGATCCTCTGTAAGGCTCTTCCCACAGGCTTGATGGCCCGATGCTTCCCAAAAACTCTCATGGCTCCGGCAATGACACAGGCATCCTTATGATTGCTCCCCGCAGACCTCATACCAAGGAACTCATAACCCTAGAGTTGTTCAAAAAAAGATAGAAGCATAAGTACATCAACAATGTAAAGTAGCTAAGAAGATAGAGGTGTAATGAATAGAAGCAAAAGAAAGAGAAGAAAGTGTTACCTCCCACACTCTCTAGTAGCCGCAGGTGCTATAGTTGCGATGGGTTAGGGCACTCATATAGTCATAGACGGTGGCTTAGGACGCCTCACACCAATAATACTGTAATTCCCTAAACCCGTTATAATGAGAAACATGTGAGAATAAACCCAACAAGCCGAAATTGTAAGCTGATAACCGTAAAAGTCTAACTTTTCCAAAATTAGTTTGAAAATTCAAAATTTAACCCATTTTAAACCAATAAAAATGAATTATCTTTATGCTTCAAAACATCCTTAAGTGTTAAAATAGGCCAAACAGAATAGCCAAACAAATCCTTAAGACTTTAGTTTAAAACACAATCAAAACCATGAAATTAAAACCCTAAAATCGAGGGACCACTTGAGCGGACCCAAGCAGTGGGTTTTGTTGTAAAATCCAAAAATTTTGGCTAAGTGTTGGAAATGTCTCATTTTAAACCTTTTTGAAACACATGTTTAGCCGTTGATGAAAAAACATTCTAAAATCCTACATAAGCACACAATTCCTTACCAAAACCATAAACCTAAGATTTTCAAATTTCAATTGATGAAAGAAATAAATGAAATATATTAGAAAATAAACCAAAATCGAGCCTACCGACCTCACGAGCATACAAGTCATGAATCGTGGCCTTAAGGTATTACCAATCGCTCTCCAACACCCATACAATGCAATATGTTTATGGAATTACGTTACATTTGAAATGATGAAAAGGTATTCCATCATTATCAATGGAATACATATATAAAATTATGTCAAAAGGGTCACCTCGATAAAAGCAATCAAATCGCTACTTGCTTTCCCGAATCATCAGCATTGTTGTTCAACAATAAAGTGAGTCATAGCTTGTAGGAAATAAACTGCAAAGAATTATACATAATATGCCATGATGATCATGTGATATACAAATAACCATTTTACCAAAAAATAACCATTTTCCCATTCCAAATCATTTATCACATAATCCTTTTTCAAACCCTGAAAACACCATTTTAACCCTTTCATAAGCCTTACTTTACCTCAAATCTCATAAAATTAGTTATTAACAATAAACATAACCTTTGTTAGTACCAAAACCATATGGGTTCCCCACACACACCCACACACACACACACACACAAGTACCCGAATGTAGGGACACTCTGAAGCACCTAGTGATTCACACCTAGAACTAATGTCGGACGAGCTTATAGACACGCCCAAGGCTACCTACCAAATTGGACCACCCTCAAGACAATGTGTACCCACTCGTTGTAAAACTCGTCATGACTCCGTCCTCCTCTAGAGTAGGAGAACGCACTCCTTTATGGGTTATTAACCCAAAGGGTAGGGCACCCGACCTCGTGCAAGTTTATGCTCTTTCACCGATAGGTAAATCGTATCCCACTTATTTGAGCGTCAATGGCCAACCAACCATTCCAACTACAAAGGTGTCTACAGGAACCGTGTCCAACGCCAAGTGTTTCTCTCGTCAAACGTATACCGAGTCTAACCCAATCGTGGTTCCAGCCATGAAACACACACACACACACACACACACACACACACACACACACACACACACCGAGTGCATGGTCAAGAAAATTAACATGAGAGTTT
>JAULLH010258438.1:0-12691 GCA_035668455.1 Sarracenia alabamensis
AGCTATGGTATGGGACATAGCTTGTTTACTTTACGATGCATGGTGCTTGGTTTGTGTTATATGTGCATTATTCACATGTGTATGTTTAGGCTGTTATTTATGTGACGTAGATGCACGTAGGGTAGCTTCTTAGCTCCTTTGTGGCCTTGGACACGTGGCACCATGTATCACTTTTAGATAGATGAGAGTGAAGCCTCCTGTAGGCTGTAGGTTACTCAGTTTAGTGTGTAGTAACCGTATCCCCCTCTTGAGGAGTTAGATTTACTATTATTTGGCAGCTTACACCAGTTAGTGTACAGAAGGTGGTTATTTACCATTTTGGGGTTCTAAATTAAGATTAAAGAGAAAAACATGGTTTTCCAATTGAAAACTCCTTATTTAAAGGCTTTTGGACAAAAAATGTACTTCTATACATAATTGGGTTATGCATCCATGGTTTTGAACTACAGAAAATGATTTATGGTTTTACATTTAAAACCCTTTTACTTATATTGCCGCATAACCGACCTTGTATATCATTTTGTGGTTTATTATGTCTATTATCCTACATCTGTGGCTCTACCACCCTAACATTTTTCAGGTTTAGCAAAAGGAGGATGTGGATAGCTGGAGCATGGACAGAAGGACCTGGAGCTTATACTCCTTTTGTTTATTTCATTTGCACCTTATTGCTTAGTTCATGGATGAATGTACATATTCAGTTTTATTTCATTTCCAACTGTTGGATTACTGTATGGACATAAGGCCTTTTATCATCTGTTGATGTCCATCTTTTGTTTATAGGTGACCGGCTCATATGGGTGATCGTCCAAAAACAGGGGAAACTCTGCCGAAATTTCTAAAAATTTCAAGAGTTAGAGTATTTTCCAACATTTTCATAAATTTTCTCAGAATGGAAAAATGTTCTTATTTTCTAAAGTTGGTGTTTTAAAAGATGAGTATTCTACTAGAGACTCAGTTATTTGATGTTCTTATTAGATTAGATTTGTTTTAGGTCAGGACGTTACAGATGATATCAGAGCACAGGTTAGAATACCTTGAGACCGTGGGAAGGGTTGTGTGTTATGCCAAGAGAGTTGATTATGCATGTTGCATTCATGATATGAGTGCCTTTGTATACTTATCCTGTGATGAGAATTGACTTGCGCATGCTATGTGGTTATGTGATTACGTGAGCATGGAGGTAGGACTTTGAGGATGATATTTCTTGCCTTGGGCATCCGATTAACTACCTTGGGAGTTTGATTAGGAGGGTGCGTCATGAACACTCATTTTAATTATAAATCCAAGCGAGTTGTTCGGATTGAGGTATCACTAGCCACCTCGATATGTGATGGTGTATTATTGTGTTTATGTACTTATGTGCATAGATGTTAGCATGCGTTGTGATAGGTTTGTTGCTACCTAGACCTTGGCTACCATACTCGAGGGAGTAGGATAAGGAGTATCTAAGAGTGGGTGGACCTATGAGTTAGGTGGTTACCCAGGATGATTGTGTTGATGTGATATCTTGTGTGACCTGATGTTGGTCATGTGAGTTTTGGGTATGGAATCCCACTTCTTGTCCCTGTGAGGGGAGCTGTTGCGATGAAGCTAGTTTGTTTGACTGTGGAGTTAAGACCGATAGTGTGAATTGGATCAACCCTTAGGTTGGTATGACGAGGCCTACCTTTTATCGGTGAGCCTGGATAGTTGTGTTGTTGACCCATGTGTGACTGATAAGACGATCCGATTGTGATAAGTTTGGTGGATCATATGGATCAGTTGTAAGTTGATGAGGTTATCCATTGCATAAGGCATTGCTCCTAAGTGGGGGAGCCGCAGTTATTTGAAGCGCTGAGATTTCGGGGACGAAATCTTCTAAGTGGGGGAGGTTGTAATGACCTGAACCATTTTATTTAATAAGTTAATTTAAATAAAGGGTTTTCGGATAACTTATCTTATCCCTGATATTTTGGAAAAAATTTAAAATGTTCTTTAAAAAGAAAAGATTTTTCTTATATATATGTTTATGTTTATTTAATTAAAGTTTCTAGAAACTCCTTGAAAAAAAAAATAAAAATAAATATAAATAAAACACAAATAAGCCTTGCGCACGTCGGGCACAACACAAAAAAAATAGAGAGAGAGGGTCGCGCAAGAGGGAGAGACCATCGGAGAAGAAAGAGGGAGGAGAGGAGTTCGCCGCCGGTTGCCGTCACCACCATCGGTGCTAAGTCACCTCCGGCACACCACGCCGTCAGCGACGACGAAGTAAGAAGCGCCACTTAGGCGCGACGAAACAGGGGAGAGGGAGAAGTGAAGGAAGGAGGAGGGGCTGCCGCTCCACACCGGTGCCACCTCTGGCGCACACCGCCGGCGACGAGGATGGGGAAGAGAGAGAAAGAGTCGAAGAGGGAGAATCGGAGCAGGGAGCACCGAGCAGTCGCGTGCCGCCAATCTCCACCGAGCGCCAGTCAATTTTTGCCTCAATCGGTTTGATTTTCTTGCAATTTCTTGTTCAAAGGTACGCTTCTAGACTCTTTAAACCTATCTACTCATATAGATTGTGTATCTTGTAAAGATTTACTGATCAATCAAAACCCCTAGGTCGTGAGCACCCTTTTGGGCCGAAAATGGATTTTTTTTGTTCTTTGTGCTTTAAATCTTGCTTTAGCTATTAAAAACCTGTTATAGAGCCTCATGAAAATTATTTTAGTTTGCTAGAATTATTCTAGTTGAATCGATTTTTGATTTGGAAGCAAATCTCTACATTTGAGCTTTCGGTGAATTTTTAAGCTTTAAGTCTAGGAATTGGGGCTTAATTTGTTGAACCGAAGTTTGAGGTGTTAATTATGGTGGATTTAGTTGATGGCCTTGAGGCTCGAATGTAATAATTTGTATTCGGCTAAGAGAAAATTGATACTGTTGGGATAAGATGAAAATTTGTAACTTAGTTGCATCTGTTGGACTTGGTAATTACTTAGATCTATCCTATGATAATGAAATTCATTGAAATTGATATAGGAGGCGAATTAGAAACATTTTTTCTTAGTAACGCTAAGATCTGGATAATCAATATACCAAGTTTTGAGAGATGAGAATAGTGAGCAATACATACGCTATGACTTGAAAAACTTGAGAGGGTGGAATTCAAATTCAACTAGGCGAACATGAAATGAAGAAATTGTAGAATTGAAGAATAATGAGTATCAACAACTTAACCATGAAGGAGGAAATTACTAGAGATAGAAGAGTTAAATATTGATTATAGACATGATATAATGTATTGAAATTACGAGGATACCTAGAGTGAGTCATGATGAATATGAGCAGTATCTATATATTCATGTGTATGAATAGACATGTGTGTGTGTGTGTGCAATGAAGGATGATTGGGTTAGACAACAAGATTAAATATATAGGAAAATGGAAATACGAATATGGTGGTTAAGTGTTAAGTCTTACATTGGGACTTGAATAACATGGTAATATGAAAAGTGATGGCTCAGGATGAAGTCTTGAGTCTGATATACACATGTAAGTAATATGGGCATACAAAATCGGTCGACAATATGATGAGTTGGAATTGGGGGTGTGTGAGACTTGAAGCTTAGTGCTTATAGTTTATAACCGTGATGCGTACCTCGAGATTTAGGAAGTTTGAGACCCGTAGTTCATGATATATGACTTATGACCTATTGTTGGTAAATAATGTATGAGACGTTGAGTCTCTTTGGGTGAAATCCGCCGTGTTAGGTTGGAGCACCTAGGTTTAAGTGACGTATAGTCCCCGGTGACATGTGTAGGTAATGAGTGGTCCTTTCGTAGTAACGTGAGCAACGATGGGTAATTAAGTTACCCAAGTGATGCACCTATCGTGCCTTGATTTTGATATCATATTTGATGATTATTAGGTTTCCTTTTTAATAGCCTATGTTCTTGGTGTTTGAGATATATTGTGAATATGATTTGAAGTATATGAGAATATCAAGGCTCCCTTAAAATAGCCTTAGATTTCAATGATTGGACCTAATGATTAGTTGATGGGTTATGCATTTATTAATACATATACATGTTTGGATGCATTCATATCATCACGTGGGTACATGGAGTTGTGGTGTTGTAGATGAGTTGCGAAACTATATCGTGTCGGGTCCGTCGAGCCCTTCAGGCCATTCGGGGTCTCTAAAGTCGTGCATGTCATGTCGGGTTGGCTGAGCCCTTCAGACCATTAGGGGTCTGCAAAGTCGTGCATGTCGTTTCGGGTCCGTCGAGCCCTTCAGGCCATTCGGGGACTACGAAGTCGTGCATGTCGTGTCGGGTTGGCCGAGCCTTTCAGACCATTAGGGGTCTGCGAAGTCGTGCATGTCGTGTCGGGTTGGCCAAGCCCCTCAGACCATTCAGGGTCTGCGAAGTCGTGCATGTCATGTAGGGTCCGCCGAGCCCTTCAAGCCATTCGGGGTCTGGGAAGTCGTGCATGACGTGTCGGGTCCATCGAGCTCTTTAGGCCATTCGGGGTCTGCAAAGTCGTGCATGTCATGTCAGGTCCGCCGAGCCCTTCAGACCATTAGGGGTCTGCAAAGTCGTGCATGGGCTGTGTCCTTGCGACGAATGGAGTTATGGCAATCGGGAGTTGGATGCATCATTCCTGAAGAGTGCAATAAGTACATTGTTCTTATATGTATAGTGATTGGTGTTAGGTGCATATGTACGCATAAGGTTTATGAGCTAAGGAATGAGACTTAGCACGTTTACTTTACGATACATGGTGTTTGGTTTGGATTATGTGTGCATTATATATATATATATGAGTATGAGCATGTTACCACTTGTGAGATGTAGATTCACACACCGTAGTACATCGGGTTTAGTTACAGACGTGTCACGTGACGCCATGTACCATTCTTTATATAGATAAGAATATATCATTGTTTAGGTTTCATGCGATACACTTGAGGCACGGTGACTACTTTATCACTTATAGAAGTAAACCATTTTCAACCTTACGATGCGTATGAGTAGCATGCAACATAGTTAATTGTGACCTAGAACTGTAAGTCGTACAAAATGATAAAAAGACTGGTTTTGAACCAACGCTTCTCTATCCAAAGCTTTTGTGATAAACGAGATTTTTATAGTAAAATCGGGTTATGCAAGCATGGTTTTGAATAACAAAAATGATTATGGTTTTATTTTGAAAACCTTTTACTTATGATGCTGCATAACCAACCTTTTATATCGTTTTGTGGTTTACTTTGTCTATTATCCTACAACCGTGGCTCAGCCACCCTAACATCTTACAGGTTTAGCAAAAAGGAAAGATTCTGGATGCTAGGAGCAAGGATGAGATAATTAGGAGCTGTCACACACCGTCTTTATCTTTCTTCTTTTTTCTTTTCATTATATTCAGTTACGGATGAATGTATATTTAGCTGTAGTTTGTTTTCTTTAGTCGGATTACTGTATGGCCATAAGGCCTTTATTCATTTTCTGTATGCATGTGAGATGTCGGTGGATAGTTTTGCTTTCTGTTTCAGTATAGATAGTTTTTGTTTTATGTTTTCCTTGTTGGGGTTGCAAGAGCCTACGGGCCACCTCTAATTTATTGAGCATTTGTTTCGTTTTCAGTTGCTTACGGATTGCAAGAGCCTACGAGCCGCCCTTGATTTATTGATATTTTGAGTTAATTTGTTGATTAGTACTAGAGTTATGCCGCATAACGGCTTGATATAGCATAGAGTAACTTAAGGGTGTGGTTGTTGATGCCCTTGAAGGGCCTTTATTAATTGTTTATGTCCAGGTTATTGTTACAGGTTTGCCCATTTTGGGTTTTGGTCTGAAAATAGAGGAAACTCTACCGAAATTTCTAAAAATTTCAAGAGTTAGAATATTTTCCAGAATTTTCTAAAAATTTCTTAAAAAGGAAAAATATTCTTGTTTTCTTGAGTAAGTGTTTTAAAGAAGTGAAGATTCGGCAAGAGACTCGGTTATTGGATCTCTGTTATTAGTTTATTATTTGAGTTAGGTCAGGACATTACAATGTTACTTCAACATAGCAGAAGATAGGTCTTTTATACTCAGATTCTCAAGAGTTGGATTCCTTGTAGTACATCCGTAATCTGATCTTCGGATTGATTAGGCCAGTAGCTCGGTGTATTACAGCTAGATGTGTCTGTAAAGCTATGGAGAGGAGGCTCAACACATCCGGTGGGCATACTTATCCCTCTCTAGACCACTTTGGAGATATGTCGGCCACGAAAACAGTAATACACTTTGAAACGTGTGTTGCAGTGGTCCACTAGTCCGCAACAACTTTCCCTGAGGCAACATCTACATAATCCTTGTCTGTTAGCTCTTCGTTTTATGGCAAAGAGACTCTTGCCTTGAAACGACTCTTGCTGACCGGAGCTGGGCACACGATTCATTTAATCTCGGAGTGCCAAGAGGATATCTTAGTCAAAAGAGTAATTTAACGTCTTCGAACAATTACTCCCCCCGACTTGAATATTACCATATTCTTGTTAGTGGAGTTTCTTTCTCTCTTTGAAATTTCTCTGGGTTCCCTCCCAGATAGGGTTAAGTTTTACGTCTTCAGCCAGACTTGACCAATCGATTACTCGACTTGGGAGATTGGATCAGTGAGGTCTATTGACTCGGTCCCTAGGTCAACTGATATGCCTTCTATGTAGAGTTTTAGCCTTTGTCCATTGACGTGTAAGAAATGGCCTATTTTTGTGTTGAGCAGCTGGCAGGCACCATTTGGGTAGACAAGGGTTACCACATACGGGCCTTCCCATCGAGATTGGAGTTTACCAGGGAATAACCTCAATTTGGCATTAAACAACCAGACTTTTTGATTTGGCTCAAATGTCTTTCTATGGATATGTTTATCATGGAATGCTTTCATACGAGCTTTGTAGATTATGGAATTGTTGTACGCCTCATTTCGTAATTCCACTAGCTCACTGAGTCGTAATCAACGATGGGTGCCGGCATTGGAAGTATCAAAGTTAAATCTTTTTATAGCCCAATATGCTCAGTGTTCTACCTCAACTGACAGATGGCAGGGTTTACCAAAGACTAATCGATATGGGGACATTTCGATAGGAGTTTTGTATGCAGTGCGATATGCCCAAAGGGCGTCATCTAGCCTTTCGGACCGATCTTTCTTATCAGGACAAACGGTTTTCATCGGGATATTCTTAAGCTCCCTATTCGAAATCTCGACTTGGCCACTTGTTTGTGGGTGGTATGGGGTGGCTACTTTGTGTTGTATCGAACAGCGTAGAAGAAGGGATGAAAAATACTTATTCAGGAAATGTGTAGCGCCATCGCTGATGATTACTCGAGGGAAACCAAATCGGGTAAATATGTTACTTTATAAGAACTTGACCACTACTTTGTGGTCATTAAATTTGGTTACCATGGCTTTAACCCATTTGGATACATAATGGACTGCTACGGGAATATATTCACATCCAAAGGATGGCAAAAAATGGACCCATAAAGTCGATGCCCTAAACGTCGAAGAGTTCGACAATTAGGATTGGGTTTAAGGGCATCATGTCTTTTGCAGTCATAGTTATAATATGCTGGCATCATAGGCATCGCTTACAATAATCGTGGGCATCTTTAAAGAGTGTTGGCCAGTACAATCCACTTTGGAGTATTTTGGCAGCGGTCTTCTTTCCACTAAAGTGTCCACCACAAGCTAAGGAATGGCAAAATCAAAGGATGCTCTCTACTTCGTCCTCGGGTATGCGCCGTCGTATGACTTGGTCAGCACAGTATTTGAATAGTTCTGGTTCCTCCCAGAAGTACTTTTCACTTACGAGAAGAACCGATCCTTTTGTTATTTTGACCAGTTTGTTGGGATGCGTCCCACCGCCAAATAGTTGATTATATCAACATACCAAGGCGGTTGGATAGAAGTGATCGAAAATAATTGCTCGTCAGGAAACAAGTCTCGTACAGGTACGTGGTCAGTGGGGACTGGACTAGAAGTCTGAAGAGATGGTCGGCTACTGAGTTTTCAATTCATTTCTTGTCGTGGATCTCTAAATCAAACTCTTGAAGAAGCAGGATCCAACAAATCAATTGAGGTTTTGTGTCTTTCTTTGATAGGAGGTGCCTAAGGGCGGCATGATCGGTGTAAACAATCACTTTAGACCCTAGTAGATATGACCAGAACTTATCCAGCGCAAAAACTACTGCTAGAAGCTCTTTTTCAGTGGTTGTATAGTTTAATTGCGCATCATTTAGAGTCTTACCGGTATAGTAAATGGCATTGGGGACCTTGTTCTCTCTTTGTCCAAGCACAGCACCTACTGCATAATCAGAGGCACCACACATGATCTCGAATGGTATCACCTAATTCGATGATCGTATGATTGGTGCTATGGATAGGGCATCTCTCAATTGTTCGAAGGCACCCATACATTTCTCATCAAAGTCAAATGTGGCCTCCTTATCGAGAAGGCCGCAAAGGGGATTAATGATTTTGGAAAAGTCTTTGATGAATCTTCTGTAAAAACTAGCGTGGCCTAATAAGGAACGGATTTTTCGTACGGTTGTGGATGGTGGCAATTTAGATATAAGATCGACTTTGGCTTTATCAACTTCTATCCCTCTTTTGAAGACTACGTGCCCCAACACGATCCCTTGTTGGACCATGAAGTGACTCTTTTCCCAGTTAAGTACTAAGTTTGTCTCATTACAACGTTTTAGTACGAGGGTCAGATTTGCGAGACATTCTTCAAATGAAAGACCAAACACGGAGAAATCATCCATGAATACTTCAAGGAATTTCTCTACCATGTTAGAGAAGATTAACATCATGGACCTTTGGAAGGTGGCTAGTGCGTTGCATAACCCGAAAGGCATCCGTCTGTAGGGAAATGTGCCAAAAGGACAGGTGAAGGTCGTCTTCTCTTGGTCTTCAGGGTAGACAAGTACTTGGTTGTAGCCAGAATAACCATACAAAAAGCAATAATAGCTATGCCCAGCTAAACGTTGTAGGATTTGATCAATGAAGGGTAGCAAAAAGTGGTCTTTCCTTGTCATGCCGTTCAGCTTGCAATAGTCGATACAGACTTGGCAACCAGTAGTTATTCATGTAGGGATGGATTCTCCTTTATCATTTGAAACTACTGTGAGCCTGGATTTCTTAGGTATGACCTGCATGGGGCTCGCCCATTTTCTATCAGAAATTGGGTAGATGATACCTGCGTCAAGCAGCTTAGCTACCTCTTATTTTATTACTTCCTTTATGTTTAGATTTAACCATCATTGCATTTCACGTGTAGGCTTTGCATCCTCTTCACAGTGGATGCGATGCATGTAAACGGACGGATCAATTCCTTTCAAGTCATGTACTGACCATCCTTTAGCTCCTCTATAGGTTTGGAGAACTGCAGTCAATTGCTCTTCTTGCATAGGCATTAATTTTAAGGCAATGACGACTGGTAAGGTACTGTCGGGCCCAAGGAAGATGTATTTGAGTGAGTCTGGTAGAGGCCTCAGCTCAAGAGTCGTTGGGGCTTCTAGGGATGGTATGACAGGTATAAATGAGAGTGAGGGTAGTTCTTCGAAACGAGACACCCAAGGGGGGCGTGTCTACGTAATCTGCTATTTCTAGCTCGGTTTCTGTTTCATCAATATTTGGATCGAGCTCTAGAAAGTCTTCCCCGAAGTAAGCCAAGCAGGCTCCCAGGGGGTCATTAGTGAAAATGGTAGGTAGGGCTTGTTGTGTTGCCTCCTCAGTGTGGTCGATTGCAAAGCAGTTGGCTTCTATTGCATGGTGGTAGGAGGTGTGGAACATATTAAGCCTCAGCTTCATATTTCCAAATGAAACGTCCATAACCCCAGTTTGGCAGTTGATGCATGCGTTTGCTCTGGCCAAAAAGGGGTGCCCAAGAATAACTGGTGTTTGTCTCCTTGAGTTTTTATCGGGCTCAGTGTCTAGTACTATAAAGTCAATAGTAAAAAGGAATCTATCGACTTTGACCAGAATATCTTCGATTATGCCTCGGGGAACCTTGACTGACCTATATGCCAACTGGAGAGTGACAGGGGTTGGTTTTAGTTCTCTGAGGTCGAATTGCTCATAGACCGCGTATGGGAGAAGATTCACGCTAGCTCCCAAATCCAGTAGCGTACGATCAATCTGATGATCTCCAATTATGCATGAGATTGTTGGTATCCCTGAATCTTTCAATTTGGGGGCCAGATCATAGCTAAGGACGGAACTAACATGTTCAGTGAGTAGCACTTTCTTGGGGATGCTCGTCTGTGTCTTACGCTTTTGGGTACATAGATCTTTCAGAAACTTTGCGTAAGATGGTATCTGTTGGATAGCATCAAGGAGGGGTAGGTTGATCTTGAATTGTTTGAATAATTTAAGCATGTGAGTCAGCGGTGGTCCCTTCTTGAGCTGTGGTGCTGGTGGTTCAAGGCATGATGGATACGGTGCCTTGGGTTCTTTTGGTATTTTTGGAGGGGCCATGAGTGCCTCCTCAAATGCATCTTTCGGTGGTGGTATGGGTTCTTGTGGAGTTACTTCTGAGTCTTCTAACTCTTCCTCCATTGTTTGGGTTGGATTTGGTTGCGCATATATGTTTTGGTTGGTGCTGGAGTCTTGGGAATCCTTGGTCGGGATAGATGTTTGTTGGGTGCTCTCTGGTACTGACCGTGGTTCTAGCTCCTTTCCACTCCTCAATGTCATCACAACCTTAGCTTGCTCATGATACACGCCACTACTACTGAGGGTATTTTCGACGATGTACTGGCCTTTGGGGTTGGCTATAGGCTGGCTGGGTAATTTACCGTCTTCTCGGTGGCTTAATGCCGCAACTATTTGTCCTACCTGTCTCTAGTTTAGCGATGGATTGCGAGTGGGAACTCAATAGTTAGGTTTTCACATCTAAGTCTTTTAGTAATTTTAATACAGTTTCCTCGAAGCCAGGTGCTCAAGGGGTCGGTACTGGTGCCTGAGGGGGTCGGTAGGCCTGTTGGTTGAAAGTATTGAATGCAAGTCTTAGTGCCTGAGGTTAAGGTTGGTCAGGTTGCTGATTCCTCCAACTAAAGTTCGGATGGTTCCGTCAACCAGGGTTATAGGTGTTGAAATAAGGGTTATTTCCTGATTGGGCAAATCCTTAAGCAGCGTTAACTTGCTCTTGGACAAAGTCGGGGAATTGCTCGATTGCGGGACGTTCTGTAATGAAGTGTCCTGGGATAGCGCATAAGGCGCAAACCTCTTGGGTGTTTGAGGGTGTAGGTTGGGGCATGGGCATACCAGTGGTTAATAGCATATCTATCTTTTCAGAGATCAACTTTACTTGGGCCGTAATATCTATGCTTTGGTTGACGTCGTAAAGTCTTCGAGTCTTTGAACCTAGTGTCCTATCTGTGCGGGAGACTGAGGCTTGATGTTGTGAGCTTTCGCTTAGTTTCTCTAAGTGGGTCCATACCTCGGTCTCGTTTTTCATCATGAATGCGTCACCGCAGGAAGCGTCGATGTATTGGCGATGCTGGGGCAACATACCTTCGTAAAAACTCTGCACTAGTTGCCACTTTGGAACTTGATGGTGAGGACAGCTCCTTATTAGTTCTTTGAGGCGCTCCCACGTCTCGTGAAAAGATTCTCCCTCTTGCTGGGTGAAGCTTGTGATAGCTCGACGAATCTGGTTCGTCTTGCCTATAGGGAAGAATTTTCGAAGGAATTCCTGCTGAAGTTTGGCCCATGTGGTTATCGAGTTTGGCTCTATAGACATAAATCAATGCTTGGCTTTGTCACGAAGGGAGAATGGGAATAACTTCATGTGCATGGCTTCTTTGGTCAGATTATTGAGTCTCGTGGTGGAGAAAATTTCTAGGAATTCATCTACGTGCTTAAAGGGGTCCTCATTGCTATGTCCATGGAAGAGGGGTAGTAACTGTAAAAGATTGGGTCTAATCTCATAGTTACCATTCCCAGCTTCGGGTGGTGCTAGTCAGGTTGCAGACTCGTAGGCATCTCGGATGTAGTAATCCATTATTACCTTAAGCCGATGTTCGGCTTAGTTAGCCAGATCATTACACTGATTGGCTTACAGAACGACCGGAGGGTCGATTCCATCGGCCATGATGGGAGTGTGAAGTAGTGCGGGAGTTCGGGGGAAATGGGTCGAATGAGAGTTTGTTCTTAGGGTTTTCTCTATTTCCGGATCGTAGGGAGCTAAGTCGTAAGGCAGTGAGCGGCGACCAAGCATGCAAATAATAACACCGAAATAAATAACAACAATAAACAAACAGAAAATATTCTTCCTCTTTTTTATGGCGTCCGGACGGAAAATAAAGGGAGTCCGGACGGAAAAGGAAAGGTAGTGTCCGAACGTCTAAGGATAGCGTCCGGACGGCACGTGTTCCAGAATTTAAAATTTTCTGTTTTTAGACAGAAAACTGAAAATTTCGAGAACTCGGGCTGAAAATAAAATAAATTAAATATTTTAAACAAAAATCTTTAAACAAAATAAGCGTCTTTTCCCCGGCAACGGTGCCAAAAACTGGTAGTCGTTTAAACCACAGGTCACACCTTTTTCTAAAGAGAAAGAAGAAGGTATTTTGCTTAGTCGTTAATCGCAGGTGGAACTACAATTTATTTTATTTTATTAACCAAGATTCACTACAGACTGGGTAGTACGTAGTAAGTCCAGGGTCGATCCCACAGGAA
>JAULLH010259531.1:0-12691 GCA_035668455.1 Sarracenia alabamensis
ATGCAGCTATGGTTTTGAATTACAGAAAATGATTATGGTTTTATCTTGAAAACCTTTTTACTTATACTGCTGCATAATCAACCTTGTATATCGTTTTGTGGTTTATTATGTCTATTATCCTACATCTGTGGCTCGGCCACCCTAACATTTTTCAGGTTAAGCAAAAGAGCTTTTGGATAGCAGAAGTAAGGATAAGAGAAGCTGGAGCTGTCACACATCAGCTTTATCTTTCTTCTTTTTGCATTTCATTATGTTCAATTATGGATGAATGTATATATTCAGTTTTATTTTGTTTCTAGCAGTTGGATTACTGTATGGCCATAACGTCTTTTATCATCTGTTGTATACATGTGAGATGCCGATGGGTAGGCTGCTTTCTATTTCAGTTTAGATAGTTTTTCTTTTTGTTTTCTCTTGCTTACCGGTTGCAAGAGCCTACTGGCCACCCTTGATTTTATTGATATTTTGAGATAGTATGTTGATTAGTACTAGAGTTATGCCGCATAACGGCTTGTTATAACATAGAATAGCTTAAGAGTGTGGTTGTTGATACACTTGAAGGGCTTTTATTGATTGTCGATGTCCAGGTACCTGTTTACAGGTTGTCGATAACTTGAGATGGTTCGAAAACAGAGGAAACTCTACCGAAAATTCTAAAAATTTCAAGAGTTATAATATCTTCCAATTTTTTATTCAAATTTCTTAAAAAGGGAAAACGTTCCTATTTTCTAAATCTGGTGTTTTACAAAGATAAACATTCGGCATGAGACTCGGTTATTGGATATTCGTTATGAGATTATTATTTGTTTTAAGTTAGGACGTTACACGTAGGCCTGTTGTTAACTGCTTATTTAGCTTTTCCGTGAGAGACTTTACTTGGTTAGAAAAATCATCATTTTGAGTGACCTTGTAAAGTCCTCTCGTCTTTTGAGTTTCTGTCCTATCAGTACGAGAGACGGACACTTGGTGTTATGAGCTTTCACTCAACTTTTCCAGATGGGCCCAGGTGTCTGTCTCATTGTTGAGCATAAAAGCACAACCACATGAGGCATCGACATATTGTTGATATTGTGGCGATAGACCTTTGTAAAAGTTTTGGATTAGCTGCCATTTCGGGACTTGGTGATGGGGACAGCTCCTTATCAGCTCCTTAAGACTTTCCCATGTTTCATGGAATGTCTCGCCGTCTAGTTGGGTAAAGCTTGTTATAGCACGACGGATCTGATTGGTCTTGCCATTAGGGAAGAACTTACGGAGGAAGTCCTGGTGAAGTTTAGCCCAAGTTGTTATAGTGTTGTGTCCTAGAGATTTGAGCCGATACTTGGCCTTATCTCGGAGTGAGAAAGGGAACCACTTTAGGTGTTGGGATTCTTCAGGTAAGCTGTTAATCCGTATGGTTGAGCATACTTCCAAAAATTTGTCAATATGCTTATAGGGGTCCTCACTACTTCGTCCGTGAAATAGGGGCAGTAATTACAAGAGGTTTGGTCTAATTTCATAGTTACCGTGCACAATGTCGTTGGGTGCTATGCGAGTGACAGACTCGTACGCTGTTGGATTGTAATATTCCATTAACGCTTTAAGTTGTGAATATGCTTGTTCAGCTTGTTCATTTTGCTGGTTTCTAACAACATTAGTGTCGCGATTTTCAGCCATGATGGGTGAGTGTAAGGGTCGGGAGATTGGGGGAGAGGGAATGTTCTTGTGAGTGCTCGATTGAGTCTATAAGTGCGTTCAATTTCTAGGTCAATTGGTATCAGGTCACTATGCAGTGAGCGGCGACCAAGCATACACTAATTGGTAGAAAAGTAATGAAGAAGTGACTAATGAGGGATGTGCATCTGGACGGACCAAAGTGGCGTTCGAACGGGATTGTCAGGTAAGGGTCCAGACGGGAAAAGTTGCGTCCGGACGTAGCGTAGTGATCCGATTTTTATGCGATTTCCTACTTTTAAATTGATAAATCAAAAATCTAAAAACCAGAGAGTAAAAATAAAAAAAAATATTTTAAAATTAATTAATAGTATAAAAAGAGTTTTACCGTATTTTTCTCCAGTAACAGCGCCAAAAACTGGTAGTTGTGTCGTCCCACTACTAGTTATACCAAAATCCACACTAATATGTTGCTAGTGGAGAGTCTAGATCGTTTCCACGAGAAAAATAGGTAGCTCATCAAAATATCCCAGTTTATTCAATTTTAAAATACTTAAATGGATTTTGGATTTTTATATTGAAATGATTAATTACTACTACTTCAAATTAAACTAGATTAACAAATAAGATTAAAGCGAACGAGAAAAAGTCAACCTCATGTTAGAATTTATCTTCGTTTGGTTTTTTAGTTTTAATTAACTTCTTATTTTATTTAGCCATTAATATATTGAACCCCAACTGTGACATGACCAACATGAAATTCAAGAAAGAGAGAATTACATTTAAATATGACATATCTTATCTAAAATATTTGCACGGCCTATCCAGAGCATAACCCGTCTCATCAATAGCATAAAATATCGCATGTAAACAATTAAAATCCTTGAATATTATATAAGGCATACCCTATCCAAGATTATGGCATGGCTCGTCCGGAGTACGATCCGTCTTATCTATGACATAGCATATCTCATATTTAATCTTCGAATTAACACTTATAACAGTTATGCAACACTCATTTAATACAATCACATAAAGATTAAATGGAATATTAATTAAATTTAGAGAAATAAGAATGTTCCAACGATCAAATATGTCGTGGAAAATAATTATTACATAACGAATCCATTACAAAAGTATAAAATAAAATAATGAAGTTATTCTACTCCTAAATTACCAAACTCGGGCTTCATCTGAACTCGGGGGAGAAAATAACATAGACATGCATTGTCGGGGTAGAAACCATCTTCGAGTTATTGTCGGCTAGCATCGGAAGCTCCTCGTCGAGGCTTGGACCTTCCAGTGCTGACCCAGTTGGGGCAGAAGAGGAATTAGAGAGGAAATGAGAATTATGGTTTGAGGACCTAGATGTCATAAATGAGGGGGTGGGGGTCCTATTTATACATTTCTGAAAGTGCAAGTCCTTATGGGAAAAGGAATCTAACGGCCGTGCGTCCGGATGGGATGGCCGTGCGTCCGGACGGAAGTCGTCGTTTGCGTCTGGACATAAAGTGGCTGTTCATCAGGACGGTTTTAGTGCGGAGCATTCGAACGGAGTTATGGCGCGTCCGGACGGAACTTGTCTTGATCACTTTTCTTCGTTTTTGTTCTCGTGCTTTTTCTTTGCTTGTTTTATTGCTATTTTGTTGTAGTTTCACATTTTATCTCCAATACCTGTCTAAACACAAAAACACTACAAAAACATAATATTAAATAACAGATAGGGACTAACTTGGTGTAAATTAACGGGTCTCGATCGTCACTTTGGAGTGCCGATCACATACCTATAGGGTCAACAAACCTATTTGCCTCTTATCGATTCTCATAACCAGCATGTAATACTCGTACCCAAATAGACGCGTTCCTTAGAAATGGACCCTTGGTACAACACACTGATCTAGAATAGGATACTGAAGGCAATGCAACGTCAGTCTGGCCACTAATGGTATCTCTAAAAAGGGAGGAAACTCCCAAACGAAGCCTCTACCTCCTAGGGTCATATCTAACAATCACCGCGCTCCTGCTTCACAAGTTAAACAATACGTAGCTCATGATGTGTAAACCACCACACCTATGCAAGCTATCCTAGGTACCCACCTAAAACATTAGTATATCCACTCCCAGATACTCACCCTAGTCCTACTCTCACGGGTAAGTTAACTAGCTATTTGAGAAACGACAAATCTACTACAAAGCAGATTAACATCTATACAGATAAGCATGTTAAAGAGTATACACATAAGCAAGTTAACAACTCATCACGTAACGAGGAGGCTAATTGGAATGATACCTCAATCTGAACAACTCTTTTGGATTCCTGATTTGAATGAGCATTCCCGAGATGCCTTTCAAACCAAAATCCCAAAGAAGTTAACTGGACACAAAGGCAAGAAATATTATCCTCAAAGTCGACCACCATACGCACATAATCATGTAACCACATAGCATGTGCACATCATTTATCATCTCAAGACAAGCATGCAAGAACACTCAAATCATGAATGCATCATACTGATCAATCCACTCGGCATAACACACAACCCTTCCCATGGCTGAAAGGTATTTGAACCTAGAGCTTTGATACCATGAAGTAACATCCCTATCCCAGAGACACTAGAATAATATAGATAAACATAACCAACGGTCTAATCTTCTTAAAACCTACATAATATGTAAAAGCATTAGTTTTAAAGAATGAATAAAATTCTTCATCGGGTTTAAGCTTGATAGTATTCACATGCTAGGAGGACTTAAGGTACAAATAATATCCATTTTAGTATAAAAGAGTGCTTAAAACAAACTCCACCACTTCAGGTTTTTAGAAATATTTGCGTGGGCGTGTTTGTTTTAGGCAGTTATACAACCTGTTTTGTACCTAATAGGCATCCACATGAAATTGATATATCAAACCATAAAAACTTTTCAAGCATGTGAAAGCTAGAAAGAAAACCAACGAGCTAAACGGATAGACGTAAATCAAAAACCCAACCCCAAACCTGTACATGCAACCAAAGTAAAGAAACCAACACCCGGATTACTCACCACAATGCAACAAATGGAAAATGGCCTTAAGGCATTATAACCAATTCTAAAATATAACATGATCTATAATAATACAGTCATCCGAAATGACAAGCAGAAAAGTAAAATATGCCATAAGTATAAAGTCCCGATCCTAGCAAGGAGGGGACAGACCATGAACACATCTAGCAACTATCATCATCTTGCCGCTAAAACCTGAATGTTGCTATAAAACAAGTTAAGCCCACTAGCTTGTAGGAAATATAATAAAAAAAAGCATGATAATATGTGAGGATGATTATGCAGCATTTTAAAAATGCACATTTAGAGTAAGAGAACATATCATTTTATGTCTTTAAAAGTTAAATCTGCATAACGAGGTTTTCTGAAACCAAATCTCATCATGAGTTGAGTTTTAGTCAAAACAATGATCCGAGGATTAAGTTTTCTGTCAAAACCAAGTTCTACCATCGCATAATAAATATAGGCCATGTCCCATAGCTCAACTTATAAACATTATAAGATCCATACGAATTATAAGTTAAGATTACTTAACTTGTAAATCTTAGAGTGAACATACAAATAAACAGTTAGGATCAGGGAATATTTACCTTTAAACATTAACATGTTTATTAAATATAACATATTGTTCAGATATGAAATCACACATACCCAAACATGTAACATGTATAACCCCACACATATCGTCACACATGGTTACCTCAAAGCACCTACACCAACATCTCCCAACCTCCACACCTAGCCATCAACGATGGCAAAAAGTTCACCAAGTTGTCAATCACAGGCACCAAGATCACGAGGTCACCAATAACATGCATCAAGACCAAAATGTTGCCAATCACAGGCATATGATCCAATCAATCCACCGCATCAAACCTCACAACATCAATAACCCACTCAACATACCTCCCACAATAACACTACTATAACAAGTAATCATGTGTAATGTGGCAACAATCGGTAGTAGAACAACTAAAACTTCATTCAAGGAGAGAAGGAATCGAGACGGTATAATAACAACCGAAAGTGCAACATCAATCATGGTGATACAGTAACTATCAGTGATACAACAGATCCAATGACGTTATACTAACAACTATCAATGATGCAAAGGGATCATCGATATGGAGTAAACATAATCACATCAATAACAAGAATAAAGGCATAGTCCGTAACTATCCTATATTCAAGTGAGAAGCAATGATTGAACGCCAAATATAGGCATGAATTAGGAGAGTTTGGCTCAATGTATAAGTTTGAAAAAGTTCCAAATCAACATTGAATCATAAGGTTTGTTAAAAAGTCCGGTGTGATGTCAAAAGTAATGTTTTGTTAGACGGTCCGGTTTAGTACGCAAAGTTATGATTTAACCTCAAATCCGGCTAAGTTGTCAACCACCCGAAATCATTCAAGTTCCCAACAAGTCCTAATTTTGAACCATAAGGTCCTTTCCTCACCTGTTTCACGAAAAGCTAACTAGTTTTAGGGAAAAAACTACTCGAAATAATGTTTTTCCCAAAAACCCTATTTTTGCCCAAGTTAAGCCCCAAGTAGTTTGTACATGATTTTTGCTACGACCGTCCGTTTTAAAAACCAAAAAGACTGGCATGCAATAATATCGATGTACATAGAGGAAAAGCTGACACTTTTCAGAAATCAACATTTTAAGCCCGCTAAAATCCGATATCTGCAAATCCCGTATTATACAGGTTTTGAATTATACAACTTCAAATCCAAATATGAAAAGATACGCATGCTCCGAATACAATAAGAATGCATAAAAACTAATTACCTACCGAAACCCCTAAGGTTCGATAACTAAAAATTGGCAAAAATACTGTAAAAGGTCGAAAAAACTTACTTTTTGGAAAGTATACAACTCATAGTAAATTCATAGTTCAATGTTAGCATAGATCCTACCTCGTAACTGAAGTGAAACTAAGAAATCAAGCCTCTAACCATTCCTAACATCATATGAACATTGAAATCAAAAATTAGCTTGGTATGAACATAGAACAATGCGTATAAGCTATGGATTTATAAACAAAAACCAAGAAAACATACTAAGCAGACCTCAACCGAGCATCCAAATGCCAAAACCTCAACCCAAACTTCGTCCTCTAGCTTCCAAGAAATTTTAGAGAGCCAGAGAGAGAAACTTATTGTTTTTGACCAAAAAACGCGTTAAAACAATAGTTTATAAAGATCGGAACCGACAAGGGTCGATCGAGTGAACCCCACACTGCTCGAGTGGTCCCAACTATTTTGCACTGCTCAAAATTTTTAAAAAAATGGGGACCTTTCCTCTATCCAAACAGCAACAAAATTGATCTGACACTCAAGAATAATTATCCAAAGGTTCTAAATCAAACGGTGTAATCATCGGACCTTGGATAGTTAATAAATTTAAATTCTTTTAAAATATTTAACCGATTTTTGGAAAAAGTTAACATACGCCAGTTTTGAATTAAAATTTAAAATCAAAACAGTCTATGATTCCCGGGTCGAAGGATTACCAAAACTTGTTAAATGACGTTGTACTGTAAGGAACAATTAAAAAGAGGTTGGATCCTTATATCATCCACCACTCAAAAGAATTTCGTCCTCAAAAACAAACACATCTCACATAGCAAACGTGTAACGTCCTGACCTAAATCAATAAATAATCTAATACGGAGTTATCCAAATACCGGATACCAGATCTTATGCCGAATATTTATTTCTTTAAAATACTAATTTAAGGAAAATAAGGATATTTCACTTTCAAGAAATTTGAAGAAAACGTTGGAAAATATTCTAACTCTTTAAATTTTTAGAAGTTTCGGCAGAGTTTTCCCTATTTTTGGACCTTCCCAAAACGGGCAACGGCCTGTACACAAGGTACCTAGACATAAGAATAACAACAATCTGCATCCACGGAAAACCTATACTATTCTAAGCTACATAAAGCCGGCACAACTACATTACAAGCCAACAAGTGGTATCAATCACAAGATATAAAAACGGGGGCGGCCCTTAGGCACTTGCAACCCACAGCAAATCTATGACTAAATAAGCCAACCCAACCAGAAAGAGGAAATAAAACTACCCTACGATACCTCACAAGCATGCAAGAAATGAAAAGTAGCCTTATGACCGTATAGTTATCCAACTATATTGCTGAAATATTAATTAATATACATTTGTCCCAATGGATTGGAAGTTCCTGATATGATGGGAGTGGATGCAATGCATTGCTTAAAGTTTTCACGTATTGTTCTTATCCACAATCTTTTACAGCTTCACCTGAAAAATTTAAACACACGGGCTGAGCCCAAGCAGCAGGATAATAAACAAAATAAATCGTATCTGTATATGTAAGGTTCGCGTGTGATAAGTTTAGGTTTTAGCCATAAAAGTGACATAATGTCTTTTTCCATAAAATATGTATCACATACCCGTTTTCATATGAAAGAAATTAACTGCATTACAAGTAAAACATTTTGTTATAAAGCAATAACCATATACAAACCCCATGTGAGAAAAGGTTTGTCACATAGTTTTTCTATCCAAAAATCATTATTATTGTTTACTTGATTTAACAATAATCACTTGTGAACTTATATTCTCACAATTTCTTTATCCAAACTCAACCAATGAAATACTTTTACAAACCCGAGGGTTTGAAGGCATGGCCGACCTTCCTCATATCCAATGCAACACGTCACAAAACGATGCAACAGTTTTACAACCCGTAGGTTGAGGACATGACTGACCCATCAACAAAGCGATGGCCCATCAACAAAGTGATGCAACTATTTTACAACCCGAAGGTTGAGGGCAAGGCCAACCCGAAAGCGATACAACTATTTTACAACCCGAAGGTTGAGGGCAAGGTCGACCCGAAAGCGATGCAACTATTTTACAACCCGAAGGTTGAGGGCAAGCCCGACCCAGAACCGATGCTACTATTTGACAACCCAAAGGTTGAGGGCAAGGTTGACCCAAAAGCGATGCAACTATTTTACAAACATGAGGGTTTGAGGGCAAGGACGACTCATCAACGATGCAACTATTTTACAAACCCGAAGGTCCGAGGGCAAGGCCGACTCGAAAGCGATGCAACTATTTTACAAACCGGAGGGTTTGAGTGCAAGGCCGACCCGTCAACGATGCAACTATTTTACAGACCCGAAGGTCTGAGGGCAAGGCCTGCCCGTATCCATAAGCCAATCCAAGTATACCACTAACTAACTCGTATTGATAAAAATTAGTTTTGTGCTATAACCAAAAACATCGATAATTATGAATTGTCTTATGGACCTACAATCACATCTACCGAATCCTCATACAATGTAAGTTCATTCTCCACAAATTGGGTCCCCATACATCCCAATTTCATGCATTTGATCACAACTCATATCAAACAAATATAGTTTACAAGTTTAGGGATTAAGTTACCAACTATCCAATTTCCATCACATAATACATTCAAGAACAAACCCTAACCTCAACACATAGTTGTGCTCAAAGTTCAATTAAGGCACAAAAAAAAATATGGCAAGGCTCAACACATTGCAAATTTTCACAAAGATCATTCAATTTCAACGTCTCATGGTTAGGGTTTTTCAACATTAGGTATTTTCTCACAACATACATTTATTATCATACGAGGGGAGTAACCGCATATATGCCAATGTACACTAAGGATTAGTGTAATCCTATTTGAGATCTAAGTATCACATGAGTAAAGTGTATGAGAAACCCGTCTTTTCCCAAAATTGGCATGAAACCTCAAAAACCTACAAGACTAGTACCCTTTATACGGTAGCATGGTTACCAATCACCAAATATCACCAAATATCGATTTTGAGAATTTGAAACCGAGTTCAAAGGGTACGACTTAAAATCCAAAGTTCTAACTTATTAATTGATTTGGAATGTTCCCCACGCTTATCATCATTTTATAAATTTGAATCATAGGTATTATTCTATACCAATTTCACCTAATCGAGGTTAATTTTATAAAATTAACACAATTCGACAAAAGTTCCCAATTCGGTACCACTTTCCAACTTTTGAACCCTAGTTTGTCGAAGATCAAAATTGATCAGTCGTACTTCATTCTAGTAAGCTAGGATAGTCATAGGAGGGTCCAATTTCATGTTACCTTTATTAATTTCAAAGTCCACAATCCCAAAATTGAAAACTGTAGCCGCGTATGGTTCGATGCCCCTGTTTTTGCCAAACACCAAATTTTGAGGAAAAAATACAATTCATATCAAAGAATAGGTTTACGAGCTCTAGAATCCTACCTCGATCAAAGAAATTGAAAGAAAATTAGACTGATCGAAGCCAAAATCATCAGCAGAATAGTAAGCCGAAATCGTCAACCGAAGCTGCCTGTTGCACACGCGATGTCCCTGTATTCGGTGTCCCTTCTTTTCATCCCCAATGAAGCCCATACTCCCTTCTCCTCTGGTCGGCGACGATGTCGGAGTTAGCGCCATTGAGAGGCGGCGGGGACATCTCCTCCTCCTCCCTATCTTTCTTCCCGTCGTCTCCCCTATCTCTCAATCTCTCTTTTCTCTCTGTCTCGCCGAAACCGATTTTGGTCTTACCGTTGCTTTCTCTCATGGCTGGTGACGACTCCGGAGGCGTGCTGGTTGTTGGTCGGTGTCGGACTCAACCCCCCATCTTCTCCCTTCTTCTTCATTTCCCTTCCCTCCTTTCTCTCGCTCTCTCGTTCTGTGTGTGTACGCGTATATCGCGAATTCGCGAACCTTTGCGAGTTCTCCTTTTTTTTTTAATACCATATAAAATTTATATATATATATATATATACTCATATATATATATAATACACAATTAAATAAACAAAATTTTATTTTGGTTCATGAAAAATTAAATTGTCTTTTTATCTCCAAAATGCCTCAATTTAATTTAATTTTTTTCCCTCACCGATCAACAAGTTAACTAATAACCTTTTAAATAAAATTCATAGGCAAAATTAATTATACAAAAATTCATCAATTCAATTTAAAATATAAATTAAATGGCTCAAGCCGTTACAAGACGAACCCAGGCACTTGGTAAACTGTCGTAGAACTTCGAATCAAGGTCAAACTGTTATTATCCAAAACTTATAACCAGTTTGCAAAAAGGATCCTAAAGCTTTGAACACTGAGTCTTCAAACCAAACAGACATAGAACATGGTCGGGTCTCCACATTCTAGTCTTGTACCTTGTTGAATACTATCTGGGGATGTCATGATATTGTCCTTGTTAGCCTTATGGGTGCTATTTTTGGGACTCTACCTTTATTGAATCCATTTCATCTTCTCATATGCACAATTGTTGTGTATGTAATTTGCTATTTTTGGGGTTCTATCTTTATTGAATCCATTTCATCATCTCTTATACACGATTGTTGCACAAGAAATTTCCCATGTCAAGCTTTGTCTTGAATAGTGAGCTGACCCATGCCTTTGTAGTAGTCCTTGAAGGCCCTTAGGCTTTATTCCTATGTCATCGGATTTTGTGTTCCTTTTCGTCCTTAATTGTTGCCTCTCATTGTGTACTATCTTGAGATGTTAAGAGAAAATTCATATATACTATGTATATTCTTTTTAATTCTTTTCTCTTTTGCATGCTTGTCTGCTTGTCTTGCATATTTTATCCAGAAGGAGACGCAAGACCACTATCGATTTTATCTAGCAAAATTATTTGAGAAATTTTCATGTAATTTGGAATTTGGTCTTTCTAATACACTTGTACTTGTATTCATTCCTTGAGTTGATAGTCGTGTTATCTATCTATCTACATATACTCATTGAGAACATGATACTTGTAGGTAATAAGTTGGTCTTATTCCTAGTCATTTGGTTATAACCTTACGGTCTTGATCTAGATTGACCCATGTTTGTGGTTTACCTTGGGTTGATAGTCGTGTTATCTATCTATCCGCATATACTCATTGAGAACATGATACTTGTAGGTAATAAGTTGGTCTTATTCCTAGTCATTTGGTTATGACCTTACGGTCTTGATCTAGATTGACCCATGTTTGTGGTTTACCTTAAGATTCTTTTCCTTGCCAGGTTTCGCATTTGAACGATCGCATGTTATAGGTGTAAGTCATTACTCAATGTGAGTAAGCACCTATGTTTAGTGTAAGTTGTTATTCTTACATCCCTTTTGACAAAAAAAAAAATTATTACGTTGTCTCTTCCCTTTTATGTGCATCACAATTACAACACACACACACACATAAAAATTTTTTTTGTGTGAGTGTGTTTTTTGGCATGTTTTGGCTTGGATTTTTAAAATAGGGAAGAGGTCACGTGCGTGCCTCTTAGTCAACAAGACTATGGTTTATGCGCATATCTTGAGGTCCAAACATTTTGGGTTTGCCTTTCTTATTTTAAGCACATTGCTCATCTCCTTATTATAGGATTTTGGATCTGGCTTATATCTTATCAAGTATCTTGCTCCTGCGCACAGAGTTTACAGTTCACTGTTAATACAGAGATAGCATGAACTATGTATACTTGAGTTAAAACTTGCATTGTCATATATCGACACATTGGTTATCGATCTTTCATGCAAATTTCTCAAGTTTTATGTGCCCATGAGAGTGGTTTTTGTTGGTACTTGCCTCACAATCATGCTTAAAATATTTAATTTTAATTTTTATATGTTGTTTATGTTAGGATAGTATGCTTAAAATCCACGCTTTTATGTATTTATTATCCCGGATCCCGGCATATTAATGAGAATTCAACTGAGATGTTATGCATATTGGGATTCGTATTTACTTTTCTGTATGATGTATGTATGCATTGTCTGCATATACTGTCCAGTATTTGACTCGTCGCATGAAGAGGGGAATATTGAGTCAAATATTCTTACATATGTACAAGGGGCACATGACCGCAATCGACCCAGACTGTCCATTGGTATGGTTGTAGCACATCGTTATATTGGCTGGTCTTAGCCAGGTCGATAGGATCGAATC
>JAULLH010260629.1:0-12689 GCA_035668455.1 Sarracenia alabamensis
TGACATTTGATCCAAGGGACCTCAGCCCATCCTAGGAAGACCTTCATCTGAAGGGCCACGTATCAGCCGACCTAGCCACGTGTCGACCAATCTGAACTAAGTATATAAGCCCCAAGAAGCCTTTGAATCAGGTATCTTCTATCACAATCTTAATACAAAGTTCAGATATATTCACTGTTCATCTTTCTCTCCGCCTTCTCTCTAGATTTCAACACTTTACACTCTACTTTTTCTCCTCATACCAGTACTAACTTAAGCATCGGAGAGGGTATGCCGGGACGCCGGCACCCTGTCCTAACTTGTTTGCTATCTTTTTTCAGACCCGAAGAACTCCGTAGAAACCCGTTGATCACCGATTCTGAACCCAACGGAATCTTGACGCTATCAAAGGGTATGGGCACATTCAAGCTGAATGTGCCAACACTCTCAAGAAGAAAGAGAGAAAGATCTTGACCATTTCAAGGGATGACAGAAGTAAGGAGGATACTGAAGTTAATATCACCTCAACTGACAAAGGAAATAAATCAAACTACGTCGTTCTTGGGGCTACAATTAACTTAAGGGAGACTCTTAACCCCAATGTCGAAACTACCTTAGCCACAATTAATCCTCCCTTGGAAGTGGAATCATCTTGTGAGAGTAGTGAAAATTTGGGAAGTTGTTGGGATGATGATGAGGTCAATTCCATCTAAAAGGCCCATGAAGACGTTGTGAAGAAGTGCCTTAAGCTTAAAGAGGACAAAGCCGAGATGGAAGCTAAGTGCACTTCTTTTGACGGAGAAATAAACATCTTGAAAAGGGACGTGATTACTAAAGACATTGAGCTTGCATCTCTTAAAAGGTATCAAGTTGAGCTAGCCAAAAAATTCTCCATCATCGAGAAAGAAATGATGGATCACTTGGAAGAGATGACAACGACAAGTTCTAGGATTGCATCCCTAGAGATAGATGTCTTAGAAGTCTCATTTATGGTGAGGAGAAGCAAAGTTGCATCTCACATCACTGAGATCTTGCGTTCGTTCTGTGATTGAAGTGGACTAGGATTCTTAGATCCCTCCTTGCTATCACAACCTCCCTCATGTGATTGCAAAAAGGTCACATTTGTCGCTCCGTCCTCGGCCACTTCTTCATCATGTTCACTAGGTGTTGGGCTCAAGGAGAACATTTAGTTCTCCACTACTCGATGTGACTCTTCCTTGGATGAATCTATCGGAGAGGATCTTCCAATTGTCACTCCTCATGTAAAAGATCCCATGTTGGGTAGTGCATCTAGAGGAAGTTCCGTTATGTCTTCTCTTTCCATGACCATATCTCCTTCTCATTCGAGACCATCTCCATTGTGTCATTATTCTGGGATAACAGGTCACATCAGACCACACTATTATCGTCTCAAGAGAGATAAGGCTAAGGAAAAATGTGTTAGTCGTTCTCCCGATAGAGGGGAAAAAACTTCAAAAGAACCTTCTCCCATTAATGTTCAAGCAGAGGCCTTGGGTCACTTAAACGAGGTAGCTGCTCATTCCTCCTATCTCGTCTTATAGATTAGTAAGTTATCTTTAGCCTTGTCTTGACCTCATTCTTATTTTCCTCGACAGAGGTATAATCCTTATAGGAATGTTGCAACTCATTCCCAACCTAAAACAACTCAAATTCCTGTACCCAATGAAGGTAAACTACCCATCAGACGGGATGAACCTTCATGGTGCAAAATGCTTATGAATTGATGTTGTTGATGACCCTTCCCAGGGTTTCAAAATTTAGGATATGTGTTAGTAGTTAGCATTCTTCTCCATTCTTCACTGGATGTTTCTATGCTATTGGTCATATTTTCTTTGATGATATGACCATCTTCCACGAATCAATCTCATCGACCTTCGTGCATGGTAACTACACCAACACTTTCCCTGCCAAGTGTGCGTAGTGAGTTGGTCCATGCTCTGTACATGCCTTAAGATGTCCTTAGGTCGTGTCTCCATGTCGTTTGGTTATGTGTTTTCAGGTTCCTCTTGTGTGTATCTCCTTGTATACCATCTTGAGGTGTTGTGAGAAACTTTACACTTCTAGTGTATTCATCTTGTCCCTTCCATCTCTATCTTCGGCATGCGTAATTTCTGTGCATCAATCTCCCTTGTCATGTTTTTTGTCCTACGCAATGAGCTGGCCTATGCCTTTGTACAAGATTTAGGATGCCCTTAGGCTTGGTTATTGTGTCATAGGGTTTGATGTTCCCATTTTCCTCAAGTGCTGAATCTTAGGGTGTTCTTTTTTGAGAGGTTGTGTGAAAACATACGTACCATGTATATTTATCTTATTTTTTTCCTCTTTTGCATGCTTGTGTGCTTGGCATGCATATCATAGACATGAATGTGGGACATGATAACTATCACTCTTATATAGCATAATTATTTGATGGATTTTCATGTGATTTGGATTTTTCTCTATCGTGTATAATTTTGCTTGCATCTATACCTTGAGTTGGTAGTCATGTTACCTTATCTATTCATACACACTCATTGGGAGCCTAATGCTTGTAAGTCACAAAGTGTTTTTATCTCTAGTCATTATGTTATGACTATTGAATATTTGACTTAAATTGACCTATGTTTGTGGTTTACCTTTAGATGTTTTCCCTTGTCTAGTTCCGCATTAGAATGATCGCCTGTTTGTAGGTGTAAGTCCTATCTCTGTGTGAGTTACTTCCAACATTCGGTGTAAGTCATCATTTGTGCGTCCCTCTCGATAATAAAGAATGTCCTTATTATCTATACCCTGTTTTAGCTCGACATGTATCAACAAAAAAATGATGAAAACAAAAGATATATGATAGTGTCCTTGCACGGGTTTTATTATGAGCAATAGTTCACGTATGTGTCTCTTGGATAACAAGATCAAGGTTTGTGCTTATTTAAGGTTCGAATATTTTGGATTTGCCTTCTAAGTTCAAGCGAATGATTCATCTCCCTATGATAGGATTTGATTCCATCTTATGTGTTGACAAGCACTTTGCTCCCATGTAACGCGTTCACTACTCACATTCAATAGAGAGTTGACATGAACTAGTTACAATTGAGTTGATTAATCTTGTAAATTTGTATATTGATACATAGGTTATCGATTTTCCATGCATATTCCTCAAGTCCTATGTGCTTATATGAGTAATTTAGTCGAAACTTGTCTCACCTTCGTGCTTAAAATATGCAATTTTATTGTGTGTGTGTGTGTTGTATATTTCTTTTTGCATGCTTTTTGGGGTGAGATCGTGTTGAGGGGAAGAGCATATGGAGAGTATTAGAGAATGTTCATATGAGTTTTATCTCATTTATGGGTATTTAGCTTAGGGGGAGTGCGTATCTTGAGTATGATCATCATCCCTCTCTCTCTCATCACTCATCATTACTCTTTCTCCATAATTCTCTCCGTCAAGGGGCTTTGTCTACTCGGTGATTCACTCTCAGTGAATTCGTATCGGCTTCCATTTGGTCCCGTGTTCTGAGCTTCTCCTTGTCGCCGCCTTCTTGATCAACATGGCTTACATACATCGTCGGCCTTTGGATTTTCTAGGTACGACTCTAGCATTCGTCCCTTCCATGGTTATGTTTCTTTCATTGATCTTGATCTTGGCCCTGGTTGGCCTACTTGTCTTCCTCACCAAAGGATGAGGCTCGTCTAGTAGTGGGAGTCGGTCTCGCGGTTGGAAGCGGTCAGACTTCTTATCCTTTAAGTGTCATTCTATCGACATCTTATCATTCATCGTATCCGTGCTAATGTCTCTCAGGAACATTCTGATGGTGCCTTCAATCACCTATTACTAACTTTTGCACCGTGTTATAGCCTCGATCATCGATCCTATGGGTCTCATATCGATCGTTCTTGTATACCGTGCTGATCTCGCTTATCACATTTGGTCCATTATTGAGTCACACTCTTGTCATCCCTCCGACACCTCAACTGTATACTGATTCTTCTTCAGAACCAGTTACAGACTCTGTCTGCTGAATTGACTATGTTTTTCGTGGGTCTTACCGCCATTGCTAAGCAGTCTCGACATGATGATGATTTAATGTCCTCATCTAAGAAGGACGGCGATTAGCTTCTTTCTCTTATGATTTTATTTATTTATGTTCTTTTTACACTTTGTACCTTTCCCCTTTACACTTCAAGACAAAAAGGGGGAGAATACTCAGTGTTCTCTTTGTAGTAGAAGTAGTGTGTTAAGCGTATTGTAGCTTGTGATTGTCAATTGAGATAAATAGTATTCTGTGTTTATGACATGTATCTCAGTTATACCTCTAACTGACTTTGTTTGGTAATATATGACATGATGTATGCTTTTCTAGCTTTATATATGTCTTTATCTTACAATTGTGTATGACATTTTTACCTCCAATTTTTTCCTACATTGATTTCTCTTAATCTGCAATTATGTTTTATTATTGTATCACATATATGCTTTACGTTGGCTTTGACTTCTCTGTGTAGTGAGTAGGTACATGCTGTTTATACAACCATTGCAGTTTAGATCAGGGTCTTGAGTATAAGTGAGTTGATGGTTCTTATGTATTCTCATAGCATTAAACGGGTGCATATGTAGGTTAAATCAATGTCACCCTATTATATTTTTGGATGGTACTTTTCTAAAAGGAAGGTCCAAGGGAGTCATGCTCTCTGCTACTGTGAAGGACGACAATCAAGGTAATTGGATTATCATTTTTTGCTATTGCTACTACCAAATTTCATTTCTTGCACTACATTATCATTTTCTGCAATGCATTATCTTGTCTACAATTCTATTTTCTAAACAATAATTTTGTGCATACCATCTATGTATTGAATAATCATTTTCTACACTACATTATCATTTTTTGCACAATCATTTTGTGCTTTATCATACTATGCACATAATTTTATCATAGTTATATGGTGTATTATCATTTTCTGCAATGTATTTATCATTTTTTACACTAAGTTATGAAATCTTAACAAAGTCATTTATAGTTTGCTATATGGTTACATGGTTATTTCCTATATGTTTCGCAATTGAGGATGTAGAGAATAGTGACACTTAGCTATGGTTTATCGAACAATTGTCTTTTATTTTGCAGATAAATAGGAATATCGCCATTCTGAGTGATCGTAATTTTGGTTTATTGGTAGCTATTGGCTTGGTGTTCCCTCGTGCGCACCATGGGTGTGAGGGACTGCCTCCATTTTATTTCCTTTCACATTTTATTATTCGGTTTGTAAGTTCAGTTTCCAAACGTAAAGTACTTATTCCAAGAAAGTATTTTAATTTTGGATTCTTCCTTACCGGTTATCATTGTACCATGTTAATGGTTACATGTGGTGTATTATTGTGGATTGTTGTGGCAAGTTTTAAGGTATTTGAACTAAAACTCGGACCATTTTTGTAATATTTTCTTGGATTGGCTCCTAGTAGGGGACCACTGTGAGGGTCTGACATTTGCTTATACGTGTTTTGTTCGGTTTGAAGGTTCAATTTCCAAACTTAAAATACTTGTTCGTTAACAGTATTTTAAATTTGGACTCGTTCCTCGTGAGTTCTCAGCTTACCATTTTTATGGTTACGGGAGTTAAATTTTTATGTGTTATCGTGAAAAGTTTTGAGGCATTTGGACTGAATCTCGAGCCATTTTTCATCATTTTTCGTACTCGGGCTACAGCAGCAGTCCACTCGAGTGGATGGGGGACTGCTCGAGCGGTGTCCTTATATCCTATTTTATAAAACCTACGGCTTGTCTCATTTTAGGATATAATTTCATATCCATTTTGCTCCTCCTTCTCTCTAAGACGTGTTAAGAGACCTAGAGCTTGGTTTTTCTTTATCCTGAAGGATTTAGCTTGGATTCTGAGACCGTACGATTGATCAGAAGGATGAGGGCTACGCGTTCAGCGAGTCGATTTTTGTTTTTGTCATTTTGGGGAAGCTTGGTTTTGATATTTTTCTATTTGGATTATCTTAGGATGTAGGAATCAACCTACTCTTGAACTTTACTTATTGTATGTAACGTTGATTTCGATTATTTATGCTAGAAAGGTTAGAAATCATACTTTTATAGCTTATATCATATATTACGGGACCCGAGACTTGTGATTTTTGGGAAATTTTTGGTTTTATTGTGTTGTTAACATGATTAGAATAGATGTATCTTTTCAGTTTTGGGTTTGGATGATTATTGCTCAAAACGTGTGCAATGCGAGATTTGTAAATATTGGATTTTGATGAGCTTAAAATGCTGATTTTCAAAAAATAGTTAGTTTTCCTCTAGATGTAGTGAGATTGTTGTGTGCCCATGTTTTTGGTTTTCAAAACTGTTGGTCGTAGCTAAAATCATGTGGAAACTGTTTGGGGTTCAATTTGGGCAAAAACACGATTTTTGGAAAAAACGGGCTTTCAACTGTTTTTTTTTTTTCAAAACTAGTTTGTTTTTCATGAAATTGGTGAGGCAAGGACCTTATGGTACAAAATTGGGACTTTTGGGAATTTAAATGATTTTTAGGACAATGACAACTTGGTCGGATTTGCCATTGAATCATAACTTTTAACATTAAACTGGACTTTCTAGCAAAACCTATGATTCAACATTGATTGGGAAATTTTTACAAAATTTATGCTTTGAACCAAATTCTCCTCACTCGTGCTTAAATTAGAATTTGGGACAATTGCTTTCCACTTGATTAGTAGGTATGATTTATTCATAGTGTTGGTTTTGTTTGTAAAAGCTAACTATGTAGGAGACTTTTACTCTTGTTATATCATTGGTTATTGTATTATTAGTCGTAGCATTGTTCATTGTTGTTATGGTATTTTTGGTTCCACTTGTATCATTGGTTGTTGCCATAGTATCTTTGGTTCTTATTATATCATTGGTGGTTGTGGTAATTAGTGTGGATGTGTGGCTTCATTATTGTTGAATTCTATGACTTTCTACTTTGGGATGGATCAGCTAGATGGGTGCCCTACCCATTGGTCGACCATAAAAGTGCGCATGGATATTTCGGGTACCCTACCCTTTGACTTGATCATAAAAGTGTGCAATTTGAGGTATTAATGTCCACTCTTGTTCGGACTTCTCTATGATCCTTTTAACCATCCTCGATGGTTGGATGCATGCGTTGGTGAGGGGGATGGAGATGTTGGTGTAGATTGATTACTTTGGCACTAGTTGTAGTAGGTGGTGATTGAGTGGCTTGTGAGGTGTTGTATAGAGGGTTATACATGTTACATGTTTCCCTTATCTTGTTGACAAACATGTTAGACTTGTGAACTAAACCGTTTTCTTTAACTTATGGTAATGTGATCAATACTTGCTTTCACCAAACAATATTCTTACTTTCTGTCAAATTAAACTGTGCTTGCATATCGCCTTCCATCTTCACAAAGCATACTTAGTTTTTGCATAGTTTGTTTCCTATGAGTCTTGGGCTCACGTTGTCTCTGACAATACACATGTTATCTAGGTAAAGGCATTGCGGACTAACGTACGGATGCATTTGGAGATCTTGGAGGACATTTCTCATGTTATTGCTTCCATGTTTTGAGACAGATACATGTGAGAGCATGTTATGACACTTGGTAGATTTTGAGAAAGTTTGTAATTTCTAAGTTTTAAAGATTGTACCTTTTATGTTTAAGCTTATTGTTTTCGGGCGTTGAAGCCTTGGATTGTATGTCTATCAATTTTCTTTAGTTCATCTATTGTTTGTGGTTAGGTCAATGTGCCGGGTGGGTGTTTGGGTTGCCGTTTGGCTATTTGTTTTAATTGCTCAAAAAGTAAGAAGTTTAAGGATTTTTTCAATGTCAAAAAAACTGTTTTGAAGTTTTAATTTGAGATTTCAATTCGTATGCATTTTTATATGCCTTATCATCTTAATTAACTTATTTCTTGATGTTTAATGTAAAAAAATCAGTTTTTGAGGAAAATAAGTTGTGAAGTAATAGTGCAAAATAAGTCAAATTGAGCATCCTCCGCTCGAGCGGTGCTAGGTCCGCTCGAGCAGTCCCCTATTTTGCCTATGTTACGAAAATTGCTACATTTTAAACAAAGTTCTGGGGTATGTTTTCTCACTTTTGGGGTCTCTTTTAAGCTTAATTCATGTACTACTTTTAAACTAAAATGGTCCCTTCGACTTAGTTTTTGCATGGTTAATGTATGGATTAAAATAAATTTTTTTCATAATCTTAACTTGTTTTCGGTTTTGGTTTACTTTTCGGCTTTAGGTTCATATGTTTGTAGGTTTTCTCGTATGTCGGGTTTGGGGATTTACAATCACTCGAACGGACCCCCAGACCGCTCGAGTGGTCTAGCGCAGATTTAAATTTTAAGTTTAGGATTGAGGCATTTTAACTTAAACCAAAATATTTTCTATCATCTCCCTTCTCTTTAGAACTCAAGAAGGCAGCTAGGGTTTGCTTTAATCATCATTGGTGGTCTTGGTTTGCATCGTGTTTTGATCTTGGAGGTTAGAAGATCAACCGGGACACCGAAGGCTACGTATTCACCGAACCATTTTCTTCCTCGACACATTTGGTGAGTTAGGGTTTGCTTTTGTGAAGATTTGAACAATCTTAAGATAGGATTTGACCTATTTTTGAACTTTCCATGTTGTACGAGTTGTAAATTTGAGAAATATACATGTTTATTATATTTTCAAGCATATATTATGATTTTGGAAACCCTAGGTGTATGATGTTGAATTTATAACATGTTCTTATGCTATTGTGGTATTATAGAGCATATCTATCTTATGACTTTGCAAAATATCATGTTGTATGAGAAATGCCTAATTCTTAGGGTTTAGATTTGGGCAAAAATCTTGAATTTGAGGAAAATTGGGATTTTGATTAAAATCCACAAAATTGATGTTTATGTCATAAAATTGAGAGTTGAAATTGCTTAACTTATAAATATTGGTAATTTTGGGAATGATTGGAGCATATCCATCACTTGTGGAATTGAAATGTTATGTAAAGTAGAGCCCTCATGATAACGCTAATGACTTAATGCATATGTATGTGTTAGATGTTGACGGGAGGAATCATTATTGGATTAGACCCAGTATGTGTGTTTAATGGGAAGAATCATTATTGGATTAGACCCGATGTGCATTTGACGAGAGGAACCTTTAGGGTTGGACTTGATGGTTTGACACCTTTGTAATGAACCAATTGTTTGGCCTTCGGGGCCTGGATAATTGAGGTACGAGTTGGTCCATTGATGAAAGACTGTAAACTTGCGTAAGATCGGGTGTCCTACCCATCGGGTTAGTAACCCGTAAAAGTGTGTAGTGTCCTGCCTGAGTGAAAGATGAGCCTTGTTGGGTTATAAAACATATGGTTACTTATCGGGATACCGGCATACCGAGTTGGTAGGTAACCAATTGGGGTGTCTATAAGCCTGGTCGGTGTCGGTTCATAGGTGTGAATCACTTGGTAATTCGGTATGTCCATGTATAATGACATTTGGGTGAGTGTGTGTGTGTGTGTGTGTGTGTGTGAACCATGAGCTTTGGTAATAGCAAAGAGGTTCTTTATAATGAGAATAACTAAAGGAAATGAGAAGTCTTGGTAAACAATGGTTATAAAGGTGTTTTAAAATAGGGCGGGCATGATTTGAAAAGGGTTATGCGATAAATATTTTTGGACAAAAAATCGGTTAGTTTTTTGGTAAATTAAATGTTGCATATCACATGATCATCATCGCATATCATGCATAGTTGGTTAGTAGTTTATTTCTTACCAACTAAGGCTCACATTTTCGTTAACAATGGTGCAGGTGACCCGAGCAAGAGTTGCCAAAGAATGCTAGTTGCGGTCAAGGAGAACCGTTGGGAATATATTTTGCATAAGATTAAATTTTTGTTATTGTACTATCTTTTGAGATATTTCAAGTGTAATCCTTAGATATTGTTGTTATAGTTTAGGCATTAAAGCTCTGGTTTGTAAGGCCTTAAGGCCAAGTTATTCATATTTTGCATGTTGTGAGACTGGTGGATCCGTGGGGTATATGTATGAAGCGTCCCGAACCTGTAACAATAAAGGATACGCGAAATTAAACCCAACAAGTCGATCCATTTTAGATTCGCTAAAAAGGAATCTTTTTGTACTCGAAAGTAAATTTAAAAGTGAAGGAATAAGCTGCAAACCACAAAAGGATAGAAAACCTCACCCAAACCACAAATCCAATATTCTCAACATTTGATATATATGTAAACAAATACATGTAAAGAACTTAAAACGGCCTTCCAAGCATAACCATGAGGCTTACATGAATACATAGAATGTAATTGCTTTAGGGCCTTACAACCATTACAATCACCCAATAACATATGCCAAAAGAATGGGATTACATGTTTACACTTAACAAAATCCTATCAAAATATCAAAACGGTATTGTCGCCAAGTTCAAGCGCTATTCCGCTAATTGCTTCCTGTTATCACTTGAAATATTGTTAGACAACATGAGCTAAACCTCGTAGGATAAAAGACTAAACATGAGTAATATTATAAAATGCGAGGATGGTCAAGCGTATGCACATACTTTATATAAAAATAATATCGTTTTCTTACTCTTCTTGGAAAACCAAAACGTATAACCGATATGCATTCAAAACATTTCACAAATAGTCATAATAATAGTTCATTCCATAGACCATCATCCCACATAAACCCTCTTCCCCTTTCTTTAGGTAAACACACACACCCATGCCATCTCCCCCTATCATAGGTCACACACAAACGCATGCCATCTCCCGTTATCGTAGGCCAACACACACACATGTCATCTCTCCCTATCGTAGGCTAACACACATATACATTAATCCACCAAATCCAACACATGGATTTACAAATCATTCATAGAGCTAGGTTTTCAACCAAAACACTCTTAATCATCCAACACATAACATTTGCTCAATTTATCCAAAATTTAACATTTACATTAATAGGCTTCCTTAAATCCCAATTTCATGTAAATAAAGTCAATCACATAGATTTCGGTTCCCACACCTAAAATCCCCAATTTGTGCATTTTCATACAACCCAAACCATAGTTTTTTTTTTTCCAAATTTCTCAATTAGCATGGTTCTCTACCAAATCACAAGATAACAATCTCATATACATCATCAATTTCATAAATCATAAGCCAAAACTCAAGATCAAGCTTATGGTTCCGCGTATTTAACAATTTCTCATGCTCAAAGTATGAAATAATCTAAGAACATCAAATATACAACCCATATCAACATTATGGTTAATAATAGTTTAGAATCTTATCTCTTGGAGACAAATAAATAAGAAATACTCCTGAACAAGCTTCTATACTCCACATCTCCTCAAGAAAGCAAACCCTAAAGTAGATATGTAGAGAAGATTGAACCAAGAAAAGTTCGAAGGATGAATCTTCTAAGGAGAGCTCCAATGATCCACAAAATGAAGCTCAAAATAGCCCTAGGAAAGTTCTAGGTCATCCCCCATTCTTAAGCCACGAACTAGAGAGAGAGAGAGAGAGAGAGAGAGAGAGAATAAGAATGAGCCACAAATGTCCAAACTCGAAACTTAATTACATCATCTGTTCGACTGCTCGAGCGATTCCCCCGATAGGACACAACTCTAAAAATTGAAAATGAGGCTCGAGTCTCGATCCAAACGACCCCAAATTCTTCTCGACACTCTGGAATAATTAAATCTGAGGTTTAACAATAAAACTAACATCATGAGCCTCCAAATTAAGATCAAATTTTAATTCATTCAAAATTTTTTAACCAATTTACTAATTTTCTCGAAACTAGTAAATTAACTTGAATTAAAATTGAAATTAAAATGGGTCATGATGTTACAACCTCCCCCACTTAGATGTTTTCGTCCACGAAATCAACGTACCTCAAGAAATAAATAGGTCTGGATACTTAGAATGAACTTTTGCTTCTCATTCCCACGTAGCCTCCTCAATGCCATAGTGGTGCCAAAAGACTTTAACAAGAGGAATGATCTTCCCTCATAATACTTGCTCCCTTGAATCAAGGATCTTCACTGGTCTCTCTTTATACGTGACGTCGTTGTCTACCTGTAACTTCTTCTAATTTAGAATGTGCGAAGGATCAGGATGGTACTGTCGTAACATAGATACATGGAATACGTTATGCACGAATGCAAGCTGGGGCTGTAATGCTAGACTGTAGGCTACCTTCCCAATCCTCTCAAGGATCAAGAAATGACCGATGAAACATGACGATAACTTGCCCTTCTTCCAAAATCTAATCAACCTCTTTGGCGACGAAACCTTTAAAAACATGTGTTTCACAACTTCAAACTCCAACGATCATCTCCTCTTGTCCACATAGCTTTTCTAGCAATTTAGAGATGTAATCAAACGGTCTCGAATAGCAACAATCTTCTCTATTATCTCTCGTACTAGGTCCGATCCCACAATGACCTTCTCTCCTACCTCGGCCCAACACATGGGTGACCTACAAGGTCAACCATACAATGCCTCAAACGGCGTCATCCCGATGCTGGATTGATAGGTAACATCCTAACCCTAAATATTAAGTTAAATGTGAAATTTAAACTTGGTGAACCGTATTAATCCGGAAAGCATAACCCAATTGGGGGGGGGGGGGGGTGAATGGGTTGTGAGGCAAACTTAAAACCGTTTCCTAAGCACTTTAA
>JAULLH010261727.1:0-18683 GCA_035668455.1 Sarracenia alabamensis
ACTCATAAAAGCACAAGACACAAGCAATGTGCACCAACAGATCACAAGGATCAACTCAGAGGTATCCACAAACACCAATGTGTAAGGAAACCAACATGGATCGTCCAACAGTAAATCTCAAATACCAAAGCTTAGGCTATTAAATGGGAGCCTAAGGATCACCAAAAACTGTGATTAATATGCAATACTACACATAATCCAATCATAAACAATATAGGATTTCACAAGGGAGCCTAAGAGTTCTCACATACTCCAACATAACAAAGTATACTGCAATGGTTTTAGGTTTAAACTTAACCCCAAACTACTTACTCAAGTTATTACACTAAAAGGCTAAGATAGCCGAGCCTAAGCATCTCCAATCCAAGATCACATAATCCAATTATCCACAACTAGGCTATTGTAAGGGAGCCTAAGCATCAAGTTCTTAAACTACCTCAACCAAAATTCCAATATAACATAAATGTTTTCATAGGTTTAGGTTTAGGTATAACCGAAACGCACATAAATCACATCAACCCGATTTCTTACCAAGTCAAGGGTGTAACAAATGCACAGATAACATCAGTCTACAATTATTCCATCACAACAATGACATCATCGATTCACCGAAATAAAACCTAATATGGGTTAGCTTAAGTGTCTTTAATTACTACGACAAAGATTACAAACAAAACTTTAATTAAATGGTCTCATCGCAAGGATTTTCCCAAATTACCTCAAGTATCCCAAAAATTCAACCTTCAAGGGTTCGCATAGTCTCATAAATAAGATGTTAACACCAATTCAAAAGAATCGAATGTCTACATATATCATATTATGCAAGTTGTGGACATTAATCATCGAAAGCCAAAGCAACAAAGATAGCTCTTTTATAATCAAGCTACGTCCTAAGGAAAACTAAGAAATTCCCAAAGTTTATTAGATTCTAATACCGAATCGAGTTACCAACTTATACGTTACTTAATAAAGATTAATTTTATCTATTCCCAAAATTTCCAAATTTGAATCATAGGTTAATTTCTATGCATGTTTCACACAATTAAGCCTATTTTCTCCAAATCACAAGGTTCGGACGCCGAATACGGTTACCAACTTATCTATTTGTTAAGGAATGTCGATTCCACTTGCCTAAAAATTCTCAAATTCGCACCGTATGTCATATTGTAAGCCTAGACCACCTAATCGAGATCAATTTCTTAAATTTATCTCAATGGGATCAAAAACCCCAAATCGGTCCAATAGTACCTAAACCAAACCATAGTTTGGTCAAATCCAAAATTGATCGATCCATAACAATTCTAGCAAGTTAGGATAATTACCATAATTCTCTATACCATGTTCAAATAACCAATTGCAAGATTTAAGCAATGAGAATAAAGAAAAAACCACTTTTCGGTTTCGTCGGATGCGTCGAGCCCTAATGTTTGGTTGATTATCAAAACTTTGAAAACAATGCAATATATATTAGTAGATAGGTTTAGATTATCTAGAATCCTACCTTGGTCAAAAAAATTGCAAGAAATCAAGGTCGAAGCCAAAATCGCATAGACGAAGCTCGGTGGAGCCGCGCCGTTCGTCCCGTCCCCTGCCTCGGTTTTGATCCAGTTTTTCGGCTTCCCCCAGCATCGTCGGCGTCTGACAATAGCTCGAAGGTGGTCAGCACCGATGATGATGGCTGGAAATCCCTTCTTTCCCCCTCTGATCTCTCTTCTCTTGCTCGGTTCTCTCTTTCTCTCCATGTTTGCGCGATGGTGTGCGCGTGTTTGGCTTGCTTTTCTATTTATTTTATTTTATTTTATTTTATTTTTTAAAGGAGAGAAATGATAATAATTGTGAAAAATATATACTTTAATAAATTTTTTGTCAAATATATCCCCAAACGTCCAACAAAATAGATTTTGTTATAAAAAAAAGGGATTTTCCACCGAGGTAACGATAAAACATTTCTTTTATCCAAAAAATATTATCCGAGGTAAAAAAAAGGTTATCCCAAAAATCCTTTTGGTTCAAAATTATTTTATTAAATAAAATAAATCCGGTTATTACAGAATATGCCTCCATATCAGTGTTGATGAGCAAGGCTTGGACAGGGCCAATGATAACTTGTTGATTTGTTCCACTAGATATGTGTAATGAGTAGCTAGCTCGATTAAGTGACTCATGGCAGAGTCACGGTCTTTCATATGCGAGGGTCGGTTTGACCTTGCGTATCTCCTCCTTGGTAACGGATCAGCATCTTCCCTCACCCTTGTCCCTTCTTAGATGATAGCAATTAGGTCTAATATGACATGCTATCCCATAATAGTGGCACACTGGTGGTGGTCTCGGTCTACAAATTGACTTAGAGAAAATATTCAAACCTCTTCTAGGACTTTGCCGGGGAGTGTAGGCAAGCATGGGTTCTTTCCCATGAGAAGTTGCTATTACAGGTTGCTCTCTAGGAGTATCAACTGGAGAAGAATCCTCACAAGGTGAGGTAGGAAAATATGACTCCCTCAACTTGGACGACATAGAGGGAGGGGATTTAGTATGTGTCCTCTGAGTGGGGACGGAAGGATTCATTCTTTGACGTCCAACATCCGGCATAGATGTAGAAGTGTCGGGTAAAGAGGGACCAACAAGTCTGACCATCCTAGGTTCATGGGAGGAAGGCTTGGGCGACAAAGGTGGATCTAAATAACCTATACCATTATGGTCACAAAGGAGTGGGAGACCTTAGTGATGCGAGAAGCGGCTTCACTTCTCTTCATCATATAAGAGAGCTCGAAGAGATCCTTTTCTTGGGATGTGATCCTAGAGAGGGAAGTCTTTAGTTCGTCTAGGTAAGCCAATCATTCTTTCTCAAAGGAGGATAATTTTTTGGCTATCTTAGCTTGATACTTTCTAAGAGCAGCTAATTCGAGATCTATTTTAGTAACAACGCTCCCAGAGATGTCCCCCTCTCTCTCAAGTGAAGTGCATTTCTCATTTAACTTCACTCTGTCCTTTTCTTTTACGAGTTCATCATAGACTTCTTGGATGGACTTCTTCTCATCCTCATCCTCATCCTCGCTACCCCCTATATCCTCACTCATTTCACATGAAGGCTCAACTACTTTAGGAGTTTCTTCAGTGAGAGTAGTGGAATCGACTGTAGGTATAGAGGGCTCACCGAAGTCTATGGTGGTAATGAGAGTGGCACGGTTAGATTGCACATCCCTTTCAAATTGGGAGGGATCAGTAAGGTCCTCATCTTCTACTTCACTTTCGTCATCCGAGGTGACGGTAAAGCTCTTTCTCTCTCTTCTCTTGAGAGAGTTGGCACATTCATCTTGAATGTGACCAAAACAATTTCACTCGTGGCATTTAATATCTTGAGGCCTGGAGAAGCTCGAATAGGGGTTGGAAATCATTCGTTCACTCCCACCAAGAGAGGACTTCATAGAAGAGTATGTGAATTTTGGAGGTGATGGATTTGAGTTTTTTCCACTCTTAAATTTAACAAATTTATAAAATTTCTTCGCTAAGAGGACAAGGTATTCCTCGTCAAAATCCAAACTATCATCATCACTATCCACAAGGTCAAGATGAGTGGACTTAAGAGCCACACCATTGCTAGAACCAGATATGCTTCTTTGAGAGGGAGAGAGATGATTGATCTCATAGGTTTGAAGCTTACCTACTAACTCTTCAACCTTAATGGAGTCCACATCATGGGATTCCTCAATGGCGGTAATCTTAGGCGTAACATTCGTATGCAAAGACCTAAGGATTTTCCTCAAAATCTTAGAGGGTGTGAGGGGCTCGCCAAGAGCAAAGAACGAGTTCACAATCTCACTCAGTTTAGCATAGAAGTGGTCAAAAGATTCACTATCAGATATTCTATGTTCTTCGAACTTAGTTGTTAATATTTGGAGTTTAGAGGTCTTGACGGTCTCGGTTCCCTCAAAAGTGACTTGGAGAATGTCCCAAGCCTCCTTGGTAGTCTCACAATGTGAGATCCTAGCAAATTCGATAGGACTCAGGGTGTTGTGTATGGCACTCAGAGCTTTATAATTAAACTCCACACAAGAATTCTCGAGAGGTGTCCATTCAGACTCAATTTTTTTTCAAACTTTGATGAGTAGTGGTATCTTCGATAGTCGACAATTCATAACCATGAGTTACACACCTATAAACTTGAATCCCCATGAAATTAAGGAAAGCACACATTTTCACTTTGTAGAAGGGATAATTGCCATCGTCAAAACGTGATGGACGCGTAAGGGATAGACCCTCTCTTTCCATATCAGGGTTCACAATAGCTAATTGATCAACTCAGGCACCTAGACCTAAAATTGAGAACCTAGCTATGATACAAATTGAAATTAGCTATGAACAACTTAACCTAACCTGGAGGGGGTGAATACGTTATATGCTGATAGAATAAAAATTAATTCAACTTAATTGAAAAAATTAATTTTCTTTCCTAAAAAAAAGATTTATAGGTTAAGAATAACATCGAAAATAGTAGTAAAACAACTAATAATCTAACAACAACCATCAAAAATAAATACGCACGATATAACATGAAAACCTTATTGAAAAACCATCCCCATGATGAAAACCACGACACCAAACACACAAAATAGTTACTACGAACCAACAAGATAATCAAAATATAAGAAAAGGACTTATACCCATATATGCATGTATGCCTAACTCCGGTATTGTTGACATAGCTTCCCAAGCACTTTCCTTGATCCCGCAGTGTCCACTGGTGGCACTCCCGATCTCTGTATCTACGATGGCTCCGAGTAACCTTGGTCAAATGTGTGTGTAGTGGGAAAGGTGTATTTATTGATGGTTGATGGATGTATAGATAGAAGGTACTAATGAACACAATCCATGGAGGATTGATAACAACTACCTTGCAAACCCTCAAGCTATACTTCAATGGTGAAGAGGATGCATAAGGATGAGGGGGAGACTTAGAGAGAAGCCACAGTCGGAACAATGAACAGCTGCTTCTAAAAAATGAAAAGCTCAACCCTAGTTGCCGTTAATATGTGTTTATATATAAAAAAAACACACAGGTGCTCGAGCGCCTTCGATCACTCTTCAGGCACCATTAAAGATTAGCAGGATTTCCTACCCTCACCAATGAGAATTGGATAGAGCTTTAGCGCAACACTCAAGCGCTCTGCGAGTGCTCTTTGGGCACTTAAAACTCCTGACTCACGGCTAGAAAAAAAAGGAATTTTTAATTCAAGCACTGGAATGAGCTTGAAGGTACTTGGAAGCGCTTGAGGGCGCTCAAAAGCGCTTGTAGAGGGCTCAAGCGCGCTTCAAGCACAAGTGCCTAGATTTTATGTTTTAAACATAAAAATCTTCTAAGCCTGCTAAAAACACAACCTACATGATTCATATGATGTGGTGCGTGAAATATGCATATGGGTGTATGTAGTGAGTGACATATACTTGTAGGAGATTGAGAGCGAGCCTACTGATTGTTAATTGGACATAGGACCTAGACACAAACACCCAAACCTAATAATAAAATGTAGAGACACAATGGTTTTGTACTTAACCCGGGAATAATCAAAATACTAACACCTTCTTATATCTGAGTGGAAGTGGGAGCACGTTACTATGGATTTTGTGACTGGATTGTCGAGATCGAGAGAGGGCACGACACGGTGTGGGTTATGGTTGATAGGTTGACTAAATCCACACCTTTTTGTTGTAGATCCGCTTAACCGAATCGATGGATAGATGGGGTCATTTATGCATCAGTTAGATCACTTGTTTACACATGAGACCTATTTCTATCATGTCTGATCATGATCTAAATTCTGCTTTGCATTTTTGGAGGAGCCTACAGTCAGCCATGGGGACCGACCATTTATTCAATACAACCTTTGAACCTCAAAGGGATGGATAGTATGAGCGTATTATATAGATCTTGAAGGATATGTTGAGGGCAATTGTGTTGCATTTCTAAGGATCTTGGGAGGATCATGGGAAATATCTTTTCTGATTAACAAAACTTAAAATTTTGTCAAGCAAGCGATATTTGTCGGTATATATATATATACATATATATGCAGATATATATATATATATATGTATATAATTATTTACATAGAAATGAGTTATCAAACAAAAAGAAAAGAAAAACGGTTACAAACCATGCACAATCGCACAGAGGAGACCACTACTTTAGGGAGGAGAGAAATAGGGGAGAGAATGGAAAGCAGATGAAGATGAAGGAGAAGGAGAAAGTGGAATTACAGACTAGTGGCACGACCTCCGCTGCACTGCCTGGCGGCCAGGGATGGTGGAAAGGGGAGAAAAAGAGAGGGACGCCGGAAGCACCAAAGTAGTCATCGCACGCCGCACTTTGTCAGCTTTTTGATATATATTGTAATTTTGGTGGATTTTTTTGCATTAAAGCCCATTTATGCATGAAACCATAACAATACCTAGGGCTTGTACTCTTAAATTCTGAAAGTGGAACTTGAATCATGAAATGAACCTTGCTAAGACAACTCTATCTAGCTCGCATGAAAATTATTGAATTAATTTTGAGAAACGAAAACTAGGGTTTCGAAATTGGGTCTTTGATGTAAAATTGGGATTTTTGCATATTAAAGTCCAATTTTGTGAAATTATATGCTATTATATGAAATTGGTATAGAAAGAAATCTATGGTTCAAATTTGAGAATTTTTAGATAAGTGAAAGTAATTTTTGTTAATTACGGTGTAAGTTGGAAATTAGGTTCTCGTGTTAAATCCTTTATTATGATTTCAAAATAATTAAATGGTCATTTGATAATGTTTGAATCTGTTGGTAATTGATACTTATATACAAACTACAACTTGTGAATTTGAGACTTTTTAGATGTTTTAATGTTTTTCAGGAAGGATAGTCACCTGACCACAAATTATGTAAAACTTATGTCTTCAGTATATGTTGTTTATGTAGATCAATTTACACTTGTATGTGTTAACTTTGCTATTGTATCATCCATACTTCACGTGGGTGATAAGGAAACTTACTCACTAATTTGAGTTTGAAATATGCAATGTTTGGCTAAGTGTTAGATTAGTCAAAGGAAAAGATTTTCAAACAAGGTAAATGGTATTGAAAATATTTTTTGGGTCCACGACCCACAGGACGGGCCGAGCAAACCCACGGGCCGTGAAAGTGTTGATGCTACTCAGGTTCTCCTACCTGTGGAAATGGCCAAGAAAACCCACAGATCGAGAAAGAAAACTATTTTTCAGGTTCTCCTACTTGCGGAACGGACCGAGAAAACCCACAGATCGTGAAAGTTGGATTGGGAAAATCATCTTTTATTGAAAACTTGTTTTTGGATGGAAATGTAGTTTTCTTTTTGAAAGGAACTTGGTTTTGAAACAGAAAGGGGTTAACTCAGACCTGGAAAAAGATGAAAAATTCTAAAGTTTGAAATTTAATGAACTTTTATGAAAATTCGCCAGTATTTGCATGGACGTGAGTATGTTTATAGGTTAAGGTATGTGACTTAACATATATTCATCATGTAAATGAACTTGAGGATAGGAAAAGTATTCTAGTATGATAAACTCTTTTCTAAAAAAAATTGGGTTAATGAAATTGGTTTTAATTAATGAAAGAGATGGAAAATTGTTTAATTATCCGATACTTGCATTCCCATAATCATCCTTGTATATCATGATGTGGATTTATTTTGTCTATTATCTTACTATTTGGGCTTAGCCCAGCTATTAAAAACTTTTCAGGTTAAGCTCTGAAAGGTTTGAAGATAAACAAGGACATGGAAAATTATAATGATTTTCATCACATCAAAATTCTTTTTTTTTTTTTCATTTTCATTCTAATTCGGATGAATGTATATATATATAGATATATATATCAAGTACTCTATCTTCAATTTCCTTTATGAGGTTTATTGTACGGCATTAAGGCCATATGTCATTTCATTATATGCATGTGAGATACCACGCGGAACAGTAGTTGTTGTTTCTTTTTCTTTTGACTAGAATAGTTTGGTTGCTCCGTGGATCGACTTTGTGGTTGTTGAGTTGGCAATATATCTTGCTTTTCAGGTTGCTTTTGTTTGGCATTAGTCCAAATACATGGGAAACTCTACCGAAATTTTTCAAAAATTACTAGAATATTTTGGAGATCCTTTCGAAGATCCTTTAATAAAAATCCTTTTATTATTTGAAGACAAACTTTAGAGAAATAAAGATTCTATTAAATGAGTTTTGAAGAGTTATTTTTGGGCTATAAAAAGGTTACTTAGGTATTTAAAAAGACCATTTTCAATACTTTTGGCTGTGATTGGTTCGGATTTTAGTTGTAGATATTCAATTTTGCATTTATTTTAATGTCCCTAGTCGGGGCATTATAGATTGGTATCAAAGCACTAAGTTTGTATACCTAGAACCGTGGGAGGTGTGTGACCTAGCACGTGAGAGTTGTTTTTACATGTTGTATCCATTTCATGAGTATGCTTGTAAGCTTGCCTTGTGATGAGTAATAATATGTACATGCTATATGGATATGTAGGCATGGAGGTAGGACTTTGAGGATTCTTGCTTCGGTGTCCGTTTGACTAATTTGGGAATCTGATTAAATAGGCGCTTCATGGAATCTCATTCTAGTTAGAAGTCCAAACGAGTTGTTTGAATTAAGATATCACTCTAATTAGCCTCCTCGGTACGTGATAAGATGTTAATGTGTTTGTGTATAAATGCTAACATGCTTTGTGATAGAACTATTATTTCGTGATAAACGAGCTACCTTACTCATATGAGTTGGGTTAGCATGGGCATTTGAGAGTGAAGAGACCTATGTGTTAGGTGGTTTCCTAAAGTAGCTTTTATAGATGTGATGGTTTGCACGTTGTGAGCCACGCATTGTCGTACCTTTTCTTTGCATCATGAGTCGTGTACTGCAAGGTGCGTATGGATGGGAATGCTGTGCATGAGGTAACATGTACAGGAACATAGTGAATGGGAGCTTGGTAGTAGTGTGATGTGATCCTAAGAGATATAGGTTACATCTGAGAGTTTTCTCATTCCTTTTGAGGGGTGCCCTTGGTGTTTGTGGTGACGTCGTGTCGTCGTCAGTATCCTATATTAGATCTGTGTGTTGTGTGGAGGAATGCCTATTTTGAGGAATGGGTATGTTTGAGAACAAGCGTTATGTGTTGGTTGTGAAGATCGATGATAAGTTTATGGGTTTTGGACCTTGTAGGTGTGTTGTAGTCATAGTGAGGCTTAAATACCTTTGATGATTCGTTCAAGCTTTGTAGATAGAAAGTTGGGTGTTGATTTCGAGGTTATATATCCTTCGAAGAGATCTTTCTATGCTAAGAACCTAGGCTGAGGTCGAGGTTTGAGGAAGTACTAACAATATGGTTAGTATAGTTGTAGCTAGGTAGGCTACTGTTCCATGGAGCTTGGTCACCATTAGGACGATTAACAAAGTGCGAGGTGTGAATTCTACTCTTAGTGATTGTAGAGGCACGTGGCTTACGAAGTGAGGAAGCCAGTTGTGTTGATTTCCCTTTTTGTGTTCATGTGGTCACTTGAAAAGCCTTTCTAGATGAGGGATAGACACGGTGTATATTGCAGGCATATGAGTGATGCAGTTGCATTAGGTTATCATGTTGGTGGTATAGTTTTCTCTTGGTAGAGAAAGGCATTCAGAGTTAAAGAAGTGATGTTGTGATCATTATCTCCTTGTTTAGAGAAAGGCATTCGACTGTTGCTTTTAAGGTTATAGGCCTTTTTGAGAATCCCCTCGCCTCGAGCGATACCTTTAGTGGTTAGGATGACATTGTATCGTCGTCAGTATCTCGTGTCAGATCAGTGTGTTGCACCGAGAGTGTATGTTTTGAGGAACTCCCCCATTTGAGAACGAGTTTTTGTGCGTTCCTTGTGAGGATTACCTAGAGGCTGATGGGTCTGTTAAACCTGTACATGTGTTATTGCTGCAATATGGCTTGAGTGCCCTTTTGGTAAGTTGTTTGGATTCCCTGGAGGTAAACCAATTGTTACATTTTTGGCTATGAATTTACCCTAAGAGATCTTATTGGCGATAAGAATCTAGTGAAAGAAACTTCTAAGGCGGGCTAGATGATTGTTCCTTTGGCCCATTGGGATATCGTTGAGTTAGATGATGATGGTATTGCCGATGAAGTCTCAGTAGAAAGACTGTCAGTTATGAATCATATTTCAGCAGAAAGATTGCCAGTTGTAATTACGGTTTTAACCAGCGACGAGATAGGATATCGGAGATCTTTTGACCCCTATCATGAGATAAAGTTCGAGGAGTTACTAGCTGGTGCTTAGTGAGACCATAGTTGGGTGGGAACTCGGTCCCAGGTGCGTGCTGAGTTGAAGCAAAGGTTGTAGTTGTTACACATACGTTCAGAGTCGTAAAGATTCTATAGTAAGGTTCTCAGGAGAAGTGAGAAGTCTGTGGTAGATTCGGGTGATGCGATGTGGTGGCTACGTAGCACTATTGTTAGAAAACCCTGTTAGGTTTGGGGCTCGGTGTATTGGGTACACCCTTTGTTTCCTGAAGGCCTAGTGATAAAAACCTAGGCAGAGTGATCGGTTTGAAAGTTGTTGATGTGTTCTGGAATTACTCCTTAGGTTAGATGCTTGTACAGAGATTGGGTATTGAGGATGAGCAAAGACCTTGTTGGTTTTGACCTTGCGCGGCTTAGGCTGCGACATCCTTAGGAGTTGGTTGAGGTGAACTTCGTGTATAATTTTCCCTGAGTTATGCTAGGTGTTTTGAGCCTTGGATGACTCGTTGTGAGCTACCTTGGGTAGTGCTGGCTTAGAGGTTAGACCGCTTGATTTTCAGAAGTTGAGAGTTGGATTCCTTGTCTTCCAAGATGATGGGGTATAAGTACTACCTGTTGCAAAAGGATGATCCCCATAATTAGTGGTGGAGTTGTGACCGGTAGTGTGAGTTACACCTAAGTTGTGTACCCTTTTCGACGTGTGATCAAGCCTTGTATTAGATGGTCTGATTGATATTTGAAAGAAGAGGCATGGTGAGCGGTGTTACCTATCAATAAGTCTGTGTAGTCGTGCAGTTGATCCGCGTGGGATGGATGAGACGTGGTGATTGAGGTGAGTTTCTGGATCTTGAAGATCTGTTACGTAGTGGTGAGGTTATCCGTTATGTGAGGCCTTGATTCTAAGTGGGGGAGCCGTAGTGATTTCAAGGCGTTGAGATTTCGGGGACGAAATCTTCTAAGTGAGAGAGGTTGTAATACCTTGATTTATTTTAATTAAATATTAATTTAAAATCAAAAACTATTTTTGGGAAACCTGTTTTTTCCTCGGAAAGTGGATAAAAATTTTTTCGGATAACCTACTTTATTTTCAGAAATTTTGGCAAAAATTAAAATTTTCTTTTATGAGAAAATGAGTATTTTTTTTATAAAAATTTATTTGTTTTGGGGTTTTCCAGAACCTCCTTCAAAAAAAAATAATATAAAACAAAATCAAAAACAAAAAAACTTTGCCAAACGCGACCCAGTCGCGCATAACCCAGAAACCAGTTCAGGTTTCTTCGAAACATGGGGAGAAAGAGAGCAGATGAGGGAGAGAGTGAGACCATCGGGGAAGGAGATCTGAGGGGGAGGGCCGCCGAGCACCGCCGGTCCTCGCCGTGACACCATCGCCACCCATCGGCACCGGCGACGTCGAACTGTAGCGGTGGAAAACAGTGGAGAAGGCGACGCAAACTTCGGAGCTTCTCAGGTCGATTTCGGCTCAAAATTGGTTCGATTTCTTCCATTTTTCTTCACAAAGGTAGGTTATTAGACATTTTAAACGCCTTCACTGATATAGATTGTATAAAAATTGAACTTTTGATGATCAATCAAAACCCTATGTTCGGCGCACCTGACGGGACCCGAAAGTTGATTTTCTTATTTTTTTGCGTGAATCCTGAAATTTTGCTACTGGAACCTACCATAGAATATTGATATAATTATTTTAGCTTGCAAGATTCATCATTGTTGGATCAATTCTCTAATTTGGGCAAGTCAGGGTTTGATTTGGGTATTTTAGGACCAATTTGGGATTTTTGGTCCTATTGAGGTAATTTCTGGAAATTGAAATCGATTAGGTGACATTGACATAGAATGTAGTCTATGGTGCGAATTTGAGAATTTTTAAGTAAGCGAAATTAACATTCTTTAACAAGCGGGTAAGTTGGTAACCGTGTTGGGGGTCCGAACCCCGTGATTTGGAGGAAATGATTTTGATTATGCGAAATAGGCATGGAAAGAAGCCTAGGATTTAAATGTGGTAATTTTCGAATAAACGAAAACTAAACATTGTTCACAAATCGGCAAGTTGTCAAACGATCTTGTATGGGCCCTGTAAGATGTTACTGTATTATCGTTGTAGGTTGATCAGCCTATGATTTAAAATTAATAACTTCTGGATAGACGCGGTTTACTTTTATAGTGGAAGCACGTGGCATTTAATTACCTTTGCCGCGCTGAGAGTTTATAATAGTATTGTATGTTGTTAGCACTTCACTTGCTTAGGCCAAAGGGCATTGTACCTAGACAGGGTTGTGCGTGTCTTGAAGCATATTCGGGCAAACATATGGTAATTGTTTTACATACTAAAATTTGTGCCCAGCGTGTGAACTTAGGTAACCCTTGGTTCTCGATTCTTAAGAATAGGAACATGTGTTTGTGTGTAGTTGATTTCTGGTTGATGCATTTTATAATGCCTAGGCTCCTTTACATATAGCCTGTGGATTTTGTGGTTAAGCCTAAACTCATGGAGATATAATTATATGTTGGGTTAAGGCGGAATTCAATTGATCACTTGAAGCAATGGGAGATGCTTAGGCTAACCTATGTTGGCCATTTGAGTCGGTGACTTCCTTGAGTTGCTTGAGTTATATTTTATCCAAAACCTAGATAACACATCTGGTCATGAGAAGTTAAGTTAGTATACTTGGCGATTATGTGGTTCCCTTAGAAAAGCTTGTATATATTTTTTTTATTGTGGATTCACTGGATTGCCTAAGGTAATTAGAAGTGTTAAGCTAACGTGCTTTACTTTTGTTTATGTTAGTGAATTGATCCTATAATTAATCGAGTTTAGGCTCCCTTTTTATAGCCCAAGTCTTGGTAGTTAAGATGTATAGTAGCCTAAGTGGCATATTGTGGCCGGTGTGGCACATTATCACCCCGTAGGGGATCTGTGGTTAGATGACCGGTATTAGTACCTTTACACTTTTGTTTGCGAGTGTATGTAAGTGGAACCTTATGATCTGTTGGAGCACATGCTTGTGTCTTGTGCTAGATGTTTTTGATTATGATGTACGGTGGTTATATTCACTTGTTTCGGTTGTAAGAACCCTGTTGAGGTTATGACATTCATGGCCTAGTTTTCTCTGATGATAGGTTCACCATTGGTGCACCTTGCTGATTGGTATTGTGTATACCAGTGCTTTTGCTTTGGAACCTGTGGGGGAGAGGGGAGTGGAGCCTAAGCCCTCCAACTCACGTTGAAGTGGGCCGTGAGGTTGGTCCACGTTGAAGTGTGTCGTGGGATTTGTACAACCGAGGTTAGACTCATCCGTTATTCCAAGGTCCATTTTCTGGTGTGTGTGCGTTTGTAGCGTAAAGTTTATGAGCTATGGTATGGGACACAGCTTGTCTACTTTACGATACACGGGTGTGTGAGTATGTACTCGTAACATCTACGAGCTATGGTATGGGACATAGCTTGTTTACTTTACGATACATGGTACTTAGTGTGGATTATGTACGCATTATTTACATAAGTATGATCATATCATCATTTGTGAGATGTAGATGTATGTATTATAGATTTTTAGCATCTTTGCGGCTTTAGACACGTGGCACCATGTATCACTTTTTAGATAGAAGAAATTTGAGCCTTCTATAGGCTTTAGTTTACTCAGTCTATAGTGTAGTAACTGTTTTCCCTTCTTGATGAGTTAGACCTGCTATTAGTTGGCAGCTTACGCCGATTAGCATACATAGTATAGTTATTTTCTATGCTGGTGTTGCAAGTTAAGTTTAATAAGAAAACGTGGTTTTTCAACTAATAATACTGTATTCAAAGGCTTTTGGACAAAATGAGATTTTGTACAAAAAGTGGGTTATGCAGCCATGGTTTTGAACTACAGAAAATGGTTTATGGTTTTATATTTAAAACCTTTTTACTTATATTGCTGCATAACCAACCTTGTATATCGTTTTTTGGTTTATTATGTTTATTATCCTACATCCGTGGCTCAGCCACCTTAACATTTTTCAGGTTTAGTAAAATGAGCTTTTGGATATTTGGAGCATGGATGGAATGACTAGAGCACACGCATATTTATTTGTTCACGTAGCTTATTAATTTTATTTTTAGATGAATGTATATTTAGTCTTCTTTATTTTCAGCTATTGGATTACTGTATGGCCATAAGGCCTTTTGTCATCTGTTGTATGCATGTGAGATACCGATGGGTAGTTTATTTTCCGTTTCAGTTTAGATAGTTCTTGTTTTGCTTTCTTGTTGGGGTTGCAAGAGCCTACAGGCTACCTCAGATTTATTGAACTTTTGTTTTGTTTTCAGTTGCTTACGGTTTGCAAGAGCCTACGGGCCACCCTTGATTTTATTGATATTTTGGTTAGTTTGTTGATTAGTACTAGAGTAGTGCCGTATAACGGCTTGATATAGCTTAGAATAGCCTAAGGGTATAGTTGTTGATGCCCTAGAAGGGCTTATATTGATTGTTGTTATCCAGGTTTTGCTTACAGGGGAAGATTTGGCCATTGCCCATTTTTGGGAAGGTCCAAAAACAGGGGAAACTCTGCCGAAATTTCTAAAAATTTCAAGAGTTAGAATATTTTTCAATCTTTTCTTAAAGTTTCTTAAAAAGGGAAAATGTTCTCATTTTCTTAAATCAGTGTTTTAAAGAAATGAATATTCGGAAAGAGACTCGGTTATGGGACGTTTCTTATTAGATTAGTATTTGTTTTAGGTTAGGACGTTACAAATGGTATCAGAGCTGTAGGCTCGAATACCTTAGGACCGTGGGAACGGTCGTTTGGTATACCGAGAGAGTTGATTGTGCATGTTGCATTCATGATGTGAGTGCATTTGTATGCTCATCTAGTGATGAGAATTGGCTTGCGCATGCTATGTGGTTATGTGACTATGTGAGTATGAAGATAGAACTTTGAGGACGATATTTCTTTCCTTGGGCGTCCGGTTGACTACCTTGGGAGTCTAGCTAGAAGAGTGCGTCGCGAACACTCATTCTAATTAGAAATCCAAGCGAGTTGTTTGGATCGAGGTATCACTCTAATTAGCCTCCTCGGTATGTGATGAGGTGTGTTGTGATTATGTGCTTATGTGCATAGATATAAGCATGCACTATGATAGGGTCGTTATTCCCTAGACTTTTGCTATCTTACCCGAGGGAGTAGGATAGGGAGGAGTATCTGAGATCGGGTGGACCTATGAGTTAGGTGGTTACCCTGTATGGCTGTGATGAACCAGTTTGATCTGATGTTGGCACATCATGACCCATGCTATGTCGTGAGCCATGTGTTCTCGTGCGTTATTGTTGTGCTGTGGGCTGTGTACTGCCGAGTGCGTACAAACGGAAGTGTTTTGCATGATGGAACGTGGATGCGACCAAAGTGTATGGGAGAGTGATATGATGTGAACCTGATGGAATAGACTCTTTGTTCGAGAGTTCTTTATGGAACCGTTAGTGTCTGTGTTGACGTTACGTCGTTGTTAGCACCCTATCCCTAACTTGTACGTTGTTTTAGTGACATGTGGTTGAGTTTTTCCCTTGCGCTAGAGTGAGTGCTTTGCATTAGTGGTGAGGGTTGATGACGAGTTAGTGAGTTTCGATCTTGTTACTGCGTAGTAACCATTGTATGGTATGGATTCCATTGATGGTTTGACTGAGCCCTGTAGCTGGGCAGTGGATGGTTGCTTTTGAGGTTATACACTTTTTAAGAATCCCCTCACCTTGATTGATACCCTTAGTGGTTAGAATGACGTTGTGCCATCGTCAGTATCTTGCATAGATTAGTATGTTACACCGATAGTGTATGTTTTGAGGAACTCCCCCATTTGAGAACGAGTTTCTATGCGTTTGTTGTGAGAATCAGTTTGAGCCTGATGGGTTTACTGAACCTGTACGGGTTATTGCTGCAGTGTGGCTTGAGTACCTTTTTGGTAAGTTGTTTGGAATCCCTGGAAGTAAGCTAAGTGTTACATTTTGGTTATGGATTCTCCCTAAGAGATCTTCTTGGCAACTAGAACCAGGTGAAAGAAACTTCTAAGGCGGACTAGATGGTTGTTCCTTTGGCCCAATTGGGATGTCATTGGTTAGATGATGATGGTATTTCCAATGAAGTTTCAGTAGAAAGATTGTCAGTTGTGAATCATATTCCAGCAGAAAGGTTGCTAGTGGTAATTATGGGCTTAAGCAGTGACGAGATAGGATATCGGAGATCTTTTGACCAATATCAGGAGATAAAGTTTGAGGAGTTACTAGCTGGTGATTAGTGAGATCGTAGTTGGGTGGGAACTAGATCCCAGGAGAGTGCTGAGGCACATGGTTTTGGAGATGGAGAAGTCAATTACGTTGACTTCCTCTCGAAAGTGATGTGGATGTATTGGACCTGCACTTGGATAGTGCAGTTTTCTCATGGTAGAGAGTGACGTGCTGAGTTGAAACAAAGGTTGTAGTTGTTACGCATTCATTCAAAGATGTAGAGATTCCATAGCAAGGTCCTCTAGAGAAGTGAGAAGTCTGTGGTGAACTCGGGTGATGCGATGTTATGGCTATGTAATAGTGTTGTTAATAAGCCCCATTGGATTTTAGGCTCGGTGTGTTGTGTACACCCTCTGTTGCCTGAAGGCCTAGTGATAGAAGTCTACGCAGAGTGATCGGTTTGAATATTGTTGATGTGTTCTAAGAACACTCCTTTGGGTTTGGCACATGTGCGGAGTTTGAGTATTGAGGATGAGTAGAGACCTTGTTGGGATTTCATGTTGAATAGCTTAGATTGCTATATCTTTGGGAGTTGGTTGAGGTGATCTTCGTATAATCTTCTTTGGGTTACATAGGTGAGACCCTAGTCTGTTATGATTGATGACCTTGGTTAAGCCCATCCAGTTGTGAAACCCCCGTTATGTGCGTAGCAGTGGAAATCCCACATATGTGAGTTGGATCTATCCTTTATTTGAGATGGCGAGCTGTGTTACCTAGCGGTGAGCCTGTATGACCACGTTGTTGGTTCTTGTGTGACTGATATGACATTTTGATTAGGGTGAGTTTGATGAATCGTGTGGGTCTGTTACATATTGAAGAGGTTATCCATTGTGTGAGGTGTTGCTTCTAAGTGGGCGACCACAGTGTTTTCGAGGCATTGAGATTTTGGAGGCGAAATCTTCTAAGTGGGGGAGATTGTAATGACCTGAACTTTTTGATTAATAATTTAATTTAAATAAAAATGATTTTTGGATAATTGGTTTTTAGTCCCAAATTTTTTTCGGATAACATACTTTATTTTCGGAGATTTTGAGTAATATTTAAAATTTTCCTATATGAGAAAATTTTATTTTAATTATACATATTTATCTATTTAATTTTCTAAAATTCATTTAAAAAAATAATAATAATAAAACCAAAACAAAATTTATTTTGTTTCGGGGCAGACTCGCGCAGCACGCGATACAGAAACAAAGAGGGACGAGAGGCGAGAGAGAAACAGAGACGTGAGCGAGAGAAGCCGGAGGAGGAGACCGGAGAAGGGTCGCCTGACCACCGCCGACCACCACCCAGTCGCCGTCGCCGCCTCTAGCACCGTCGGCGAGGAAGAACAATGGAAGAAAACGGAGTAGTAGCGCGCGACCATCGTTTGCTTCGATGGTTCGATTTGGCTCCAAATCGGTTCGATTTTCTTGATTTTTTTTTCCACAAAGGTAGGTTTTTAGATGTCCTAAACTCCTTCGTTGATATAGATTGTATAAAAAGTGGAGTTTCAATGATCAATCAAAATCCTATACTCGGCGCACCCGACGGGACATGAAAGTTGATTTTTCTTATTTCTTTGCTTGAATCTTGGTATACTGCTACTGGAACTTGCCCTAGAATATAGTTATAATTATTTTTAGCTTACTGGAAACGATGTAGCTTGATTGATTTTTAACTTGGTTAAATTAGGGTTAGATTTGGGTAGTTTCGGTCTGATTTGGGATTTTTGACTCTAATGAAATAATTTTTAAAAATTGACTTCGATTATCTGGCATTGACCTAGAACGTAACCTACGATATGAATTTGGTGATTTTTGGGACAAATATGATTAACCTCCGTCAAGAAAATAGCAAGTGGGAGTAAGGGTCGTATATTGAACTTTTAGAATAACCAGATTTAAATGAGTTAAATAGTTAATTTTGTATTGGATCATGAATATGAATATTGTTATGCCTATTTTTACCGGTTAGAAATATAAGTGTTGAACCAATTTGAGCTTTGGAGAGATTAGGGTTCGGATGTGACTAACTTGCTTAAAGTCGGGTAATTTCTCCAAATTGATAGAAATTTTATAATTTGGACATGTCGATTAGCTTATGATTTGGAATCGACAATTTTTTAGTAAATGA
>JAULLH010261728.1:0-12679 GCA_035668455.1 Sarracenia alabamensis
AATATTAGATATACCTGGATGCTTCTTATCTTTTGTAATAACAACCATGCTCATACTGATAAAAAAAACCGCCATGCTCATACCAAATATCCATTCAGCCTTATGAAATTTATCCATTTGTGTATCAATCTTAATCCTCTCTCCAATTGATGGACACATCCTCTCAATGATATTGTATAACCCCGTCTTTATTTCCATATCTGGGTCAAAATTGGGATCACTGTGAAATCTAAAAATAATTAAATCATAAAAAGCTGGTAAGATTGTTTTATTACATTTGGTAATATATCAAACTCTAGCTATTAAAGAAATATATAAATAATTTGGGATTTAAGATAATATGCCATCGTATGAAAAGACCTATGAAATTGTAAATCCCAACGAGTATCAACAATCCTTCATATAGTTGCATATCTATTCCTCATATAATTAAATTTTTTCTTAATTTGTTCTTTTTTCCTATCCATGCTTCATATATATACCTTAAGGTCGGTTTTGCTTCACCGTTCACATTTTAAAACCTTTACCAAAGGAAGTACCATTTTCAGGAAAAAATTGATGCATTGCCAAAATCTTGCATCACCCAACACAATTTCTTGGTCTTTGATAGCATTATCCTTTATGACGTACGGGCTCTTAGCCCATTCCTCTTAAGCAAACATAGCTATGTCCAATCTTTTGGTCCTTCAAAGTAATTTAAGATGTAACAAATCTAGTAATGCACAGTCTTGTCAATTCTCTGTTTTTCGTGTTCTTTCTTATCAAATTAAGCTCCCAAGAATGTTGATAGATATAAATAGTTATCTTTCTTGCTTTGCTTATTGTGTTCTTGTGAACCGGTAAGTTTCCAATGTAATCGAAAATTAACTCTATATAATCGGCTGCACACGATGACTAAAACAAAGTTTTTCTCTTTTCTATTAGCTTTGAACCAGCTAAAACATAACCAGAGGTGCTATTAGTTACTACTTACACTATGTTCTCTTCTACAATTTCATCAACTAATGAATCAAGCATATTGAATAAGTTTTCAGCATCTTTTTCTATGGACTTGTCCACGTATTTAAGAAAAACAGTGCTTGTTGGAAAATGAACAAGAAAATTTGTAATAGACCTCCATCTCCCATCATTCCATCCATATGACATCAAAGAACACCTTGTCTTTTTTTATTTAAGTCTATATTTATCTAACATTGTATGAACATAATTAATCTCTTTTTTCAAGTAAATGACCATAACCTCAAGATAAGATGGAAGTTTTGAATCCCTTGCCATAATTAGCAACTTTATGGCAACCAAATCCATCATCTTATGAAACAATGGATTTTTAGCTAAATGAAATGACACAACATGAGCATAAAAAATCTACAAATATCATAAAAATATCCCTTCACGGTCTTTCACCATTTCATTTAAGGTGATTTGTTTATATTTTCCTTTCCCTTTCAAGAACGCATACATAGCTCCCTTTTTGAATTTTTTGTTCTCCAAATCTTTATACCTCTTCACAAATATCAATATCATCATTGTTTTTTTCATTCCATTCTTCAAAATCTGGTTTAAATCTCTCGAATTTCATCCAAATTTGATAAGGCGCAACATCTTTATGAGTTTGGATTAAGTGATATTTCATTCTAGAAACACCACCCCAATACTTATTAGAATAGTAAGTACATTTTACTTTTAACATTCCATTCTTGCTTTCTAAAATAGGCGTGTAATGGTCCCAGGTAATATTTCATTTTTTTCAATCGTTAATATCAACGTTGAATAAAAAAAGATGATTGTTATGAACACTAACCTTGGAGGACCATTAAGGACAAAAAGATTAACTTTCCACTTTTCTTGAAGATTTGATCAACAAACACCAAATAAATAAATGAAGAATGGACCAAAGAAGGAGATTAGGATCACTACTGGGACTTTGGGACCACAGAATAAATGTTCAGTCACTTCAGTGTGTAGCAGAGTTGAGACTTGGAGAGTAACAACATCAAGAAATGAGAAAGTTAAAACTTAATACCCTAAACGTTTGTTCAAAAATAGTTTTTTTCTCCAGACCCGAAGCAAAGTGGGTCAAAACCGATCGGAGCTCTGGGTTTTATCTTTTTTCCCCGACTTGAAGTGAAAATTTATTCGTCTTCGTGTTTGGACTCTTGATTCGATGATAAACAACTCCAAAATCATCAAATTTTCAGTTGGTTCGTTTTGTGGAGATAGATCGACCACGTATACTTCAAATCGAAGTACAAAAGTTGAAAAACATATGAGTTTTTATTTATTCATATACACAAAATATATGATTTTTTGTTTATTTATATACGCGATCACGTCCCAAAATCCAGGATGACTAAATAATACAAGCGTCAACTAAATATCATCAAATTCTTACAAAATTTAAATCCAAACTAACTAATAACGGCTTTAACTTCAAATTGAAGTTTCAACTCCAAAATAGTATGTCTCACAAGCATGCATATCATGTTTTATTCTAATCCAATGGCTTACAATTATTTAATAAAAAAATTCAAAGGTAAGAAACCAAATTCCCAAACACGGGCCCAAACTTTAATATGATAAACTACAAACCACTATCTCAACTATATTATTAAAAGACTAGAAAAATAAATAAACTCAATCATCTTGACAAATGAGGCTATGCTACATCGTTGTATTTAGTACCTGAAAAATTGTTAACACACAGGTTGAGTCCAAATTTGTAGGATATGACTATAAATGATAATCTACATGAGATGCATCGTAAATGTACGGATACACGCCCAAAAGCCATGCCTACATGCAAGTTTAAGTTTATTGAAATATCCTTCACGTACACCCAAGTTTTTACACTATATGCAACAAATAGATGTTTATTCATAGCCCTAGCACCCGACCACTTAATCAATTTATCTTGTCTTTTCACGCTCATTGAAACTATTTAGTTTCAATCTTCCAAATTACATCAATTTTCGAACTTATTAGTTTATCTTTTTTCTCGTTAATTCCATATATTTATTTGTTTAACTCAATGTGTCATGTTCACTTTCTTAAGTTAAATCTTCACACTGAACTACCGCCCAACAAGCTTATAGAAACTCCACCCGTTTATTCAATCGATAAACGATCGCTCTATAACTTACAAAAGTAGGATTTTTACGGTTTTCCATCAGAAACGCGAAAGAGTCTTACATCGCCAGTTTACGAGGTATTAACCTGAAGGACCCTAGTACCTTGGATCGCATGACCTTTTCGGCCTTTCTTAGTTGTTTTACATTTTTTTGGAACCCTAAAATGCTTTGGTTTTAATCTCAAGAGGTTTGGTTGGACAAGATTTTAACAAAAAAGTCTAAAAGGTGTCAAGAACAGGTTGACCGCTTGATGGACTGCTCGAGCGGTGCATCAAGTGCTCAAAATGAGTCTCAGTATTGAGTGGACCACTCAAGTGGTCCTCATCACCGCTCGAGCGGTCTAACGGTTTTGGTGAGAATTTTTTATGTTTTCAAAAACATCTGGTGTTCCTTCCTGAGGGGTTTGGGCTTCCTTGAGGAATATTACATGCCTTGTGAGGGTTTTGGAAATGATGTAATAGTTTGGGTTTTGTTTAACTAAAACTTTTCATCTTTTCTTGAAAACTTTGGCCGTTTAATCTTTGTTTTTAGTTAGTTTAGCTTCCTTTGATTTTATTCATCACGAGTTAGGGTGTGCTAAGAATAGTTGGAATGAAATGAAACTAAACAATTGAATGAGAATGAATGAAAAAATGAAAAGATATGAATGGTAATAAGGTGGAACATAAGGATATTAATTAATGGTCTAATTTAGTAGTTAAATGCTTTTATGTAAAATCGGGTGTGTGACAAAAATAAATATTAATTTTGAAAAATCTTACTCCTGCAATGTTTTATTTCGTGCACACATACTCACTTCGCATATAATGCATTATTCATTTTTAGTCTTTTACTTACGAGTTTCAGCTCACCTCCCTCTCTAACACCATCTCAGGTATTGAAGCAAATGAGGTGTAGCTATTTGAGAAAACTCGAGTATTTGTTTAGATTTTATAGTTTGTAAAAGAGAGTTTTTGTATATCTATTTTGTTTAATTACAAGTTTCTTTAAAGGTTGTAATTCAATGAGTTAGTTTTTGGTTGTAAGGCTATAAAGTTATTTATTATATTTTGTATGCATGTGACGTGAAACGTGATGTCGGATTTGTAGTTGTATGATTTAGTTTTGGATTAGTTTGTATGATATTGTTACACAGGTTTGGATTCTAACGGGATTGTCCAAAAAATAGAAAAAACTCTACCAAAATTTCTAGAAAGTCCGACTTAGAATATTTATTAGAATCTAAATTGGATTGAGAAGTGAGTTTTAATAAGGAATCTTAATTGCCCAGGTCGGGACACAACATGTGGACCCTAGAATTCTCGAGGAGTTCTCAGCTAAAAGTACATAAATAAAAGTTTTTACTACAAGAGATTCATTAATATAAGTTTTAACGTGCGAGATCCAATACATGGGCTTCTCCTGAAAATACTCCAATGTAAATAAATAAATTTAATTATTTTAGCTATTTGATATACAAATAGATAAATTTATATGGTTTACATCCAGATAAACCTATTTACAACAGATAAATTTAAGAGCATTTATTTATAACAAATAAATTTATCGGTAGTCATTCATCTATAAGCTTTTATTTGTAATAAACAAATTTATTCGTAGGCATTTATTGACAACAAATGAATCTATCCATTGAAATTTTGTTGTGATTTATTGACAACAAATAAACTTATCTGTAGACATTTATAAATAATAATTTTTTTAACTAATAAATTTATTTGCATGCGTTTATGGATAGCATAAAAATTTATTTGTTGTGATTTATTGACAACAGATAAATTTAACTATTCAGAATATGTTGGTATTTCTTAACAATAGATAAATTTATGAAAAACATATAAATTTATCTGCTTACGTGTCAATTGATATGTAAAATAGATAAATTTAACTGCATAACAAGCATAAATAATAAATCATTTTATACAGATACATTTATGCAAAACATATAAATTTATTGATTTGCATGTCAATAGTTATGCAAAATAGATAAATAAATCTTATATTAGTTTTACATTCATACAAGTTGTGAAAAGTCTATTTTGACAATTATTTCACCCTCGATTAATATTTCAACCAAAACCATCAAAATCAAAGTAGTTCTTTTTATATTCTCATCTATTCAATTTGTTTGGATGGTGATGATAAGGTTTCTAACGATCTACGCCCCAAGAAAATTTATATTCATAGTGTAGTCCATATTCATAACTAAAATCTCTTCACGTGTTTATTTTTTTTCAATAACAAGAAAATTCTTACATAAATACAGAGAAGAGATAATCAGAGATTTAAAAAGAAAACGATGATAAACAAGAGAGTTTTACAGAGTTTTTGCATTAATAACTCCAAAACGAAGAGAAGATGACGAAGAAGAACTATATGAGATTTATATAAGAAATTAAGATTTGGAGTTCTACAGATAAAAAACGTAAGATGAATTGAATATTTGTAATATATTCTCAAAGTCACAATGATTTTGTTCATAAAAACAATTTTGTTCATAAAATTATCATGTATTAAATTAAAATACCTTGTCTTAAAATTTTTAAAATAATAAACCTAAAAAATAAAAAAAAATATTAAGTATACTGAATAGACTACTAAAATTTATACTTCTCAAAAATTATCAATATTCCGAATCCGTCCTAATTCTCTCACAATATTTAAACAAGCGCTATGTTCTTATGCATCCGCGGTCATATCCGCTGTCCCATTAGCTGACCGAAGTCCGCGGGATCCTTCGACTCCATACTCGCTGTAGGGAGAAATATCAAAGATCGCTATTAGCTGCCAATTCCATGTCAGGGGTCATGGGAGACGCAGAACAAAATGTAATTTATTCATATACCTAAATGATATTCTACGCGGAACCTATAAGACGAACAATTTAAATTATCATCGTGGATCCACTTCAAGCCTACAAATGGGATCTTAAGGAACATTTTGTCTTGAGAGAAGCACGACCCTTTTTTGTGTACGTATGCACATACACGCACAGGGATATTTGTTATCCCATTTTTTCTTTTTCTTTCTCCAATCTATCTATGTAGTCATATGAAAAGTGCTACTACTGACCTGTCGTTGTATCTGACATGGGTGGGGCTTGGATTTCTTTTTTGGCAGCTTCTGAAGAAGCACGGTTGGAAAGAAGGCACGGGCCTTGGTGTCTCTGAGCAGGTTTCTCTTTCTATTGAGTTTTTCTTCTCAGTTGTAGATTGGGAGCAGGCTTTCTTCTATATTTACTTCAGTGTTTTCTCTGTTTATTTATGGCACTGTTATACCTCCCTGTTTGAATGATATGCCTGTGTTTTCTGTATTTGTTAGTCAGAAAACCCCTCGACTTTTTGAGGTGATTGGGACTTGGGAATTACTAGAAAATAGAAATAAGGAAACATTGAGGAACAAAGGCCCCTTGTAACCTTTTTTACAGCTACGTACCGAGATTCGCTAACCCAGTCTATTGCTTTGCGTACGTATTTCTGTCGTCATTGATCCTGTGAAGAACAGATTGCCTTTGATATCTTTTGGAATAAAATTGAAATAAATAAATACTAGAGAGATGAAATATGCAAAGTAATCAGACGAACACGAAATAGAGAGAGATCGAAGGTTGGATGAAAGAGAGGGCTAATTGAGTTTAAAGTATATTGCAGTACGTACACAGAAGGTTCTATAATCCTAAAAATCTTAAGTCTAAGGAGCCGACCACCCCCTCTATTTATAGCTTTTCAGAGGAAGTTGTTAGAGTTACAGTGGGACTCTTAAAACGTCAGATTTGTGAGATATCCTCAGAGATCATGAGATCTCATCTGGACGTAATAAGAATCAGTGTTCTGCTCCAACTCAACTAGGTCTCTTCGTAGACACCTAACTAGGGTATCCAATCCATTCCGGTCGGGCTAATTCTAGGTCACTCGAGCAGCCCCAGCGGGTTGACCAAAGGGACCTCCCACAGTGTGACAAATCCTTCTTGTTAGGCACCAAACCACATGCTCCTAATATCCCGTTTAAAGTATACTACCATCATCTCCATTGCTTATGGGGCACACTTTCGATTCTCATAAGAACTAGATTCATATAGACTGTCTTATACCTGACTTGGTCTTTTAGTTTTCTCACCATTTTGCTGAGCCGAGTTACTCACCATCCACTCGAGTGGCTCAGTTGTTTCTTTCATCTCGATCTAAGAAGTAATTATGTTTGATATTCAATGTGTAGGTGACGATTGTCTCTGTCATTTGTACCCAGCAATACCCCCTTCTCATTTTGCTTGTTATTAGATTCGTGTTTATTGGGTCAACCCGCTAACTCGGGTGACTCAGCTCGGTTCAGTTGTTCGGATTTAATCCTTTGATAATTCGTATTTTATTCGGATTATCTACAAATATAATCCTTAACTATTTTAGAACGGTTCAGGCATGGGTGTTGGATACGATCATACGAGTACTAATAAGTGTCCGAAATATTGGATATGAGGACTAATAAGTGTCCGAAAATTAGATACTTCCAAAAATTAGATACTGGTACAAGAATATGGCACATGGAATGTTGACAGTATTAAACTATTTCAAGTCCATGCACTAAATACAAGTCTATACGCTAACTATTTGAAGTCCATGCACTAAATACAAGTCTATACACTAATACAGGCATTTCAGCAAGCCCATCTATTCTGAACGCATAGAAACTAAATTGGGTTTAAAAAAACTGGGTTATTCTTGTGCAACATGTGGCATGCTCTGTCCCAAATGCGGGAGAAATCTCACTTTGCAGAAAATCCAAAACCCAAATTATGTTAATCCTAGGGACATGGCTCACAATAGGAAAGGCAGCTCATGCATTCAACAAAATAAGAATATGAAATAAAAAGGCAAAAACCCTAGTTTCTGTCTTCTGAAATTGGTATCACAAAATAAAACATGGAACTAGGCTTCTCTCATTACCGTCATCTCTCTTCCTCGAAACTTGTCATTTTTTTTCCTTTCTGTTTTTTTCATCATCTACGAGACTTTTACCTTTTTCTTCTTGTCATCTTGTATGCATGGAAGCTCATCTCACCATTCCCTCCGCCATCTCATCTCACCATTGAAGTCCCAATCCCTCCCAGACCTTTTCTCTCTCTCACGGATGTAGCTGAATGTTGCTGAAGGTATGTGCTATTTTTATCCTTAGATTTGTTTTTGGGTATGTATATTCCTTCCAAAGCCAAACTTTCCTTTTTTTTTTTGTTATTGTTTTTAGTTTGATGCAACCTCAAGACCCTAATTTTGCACGCATACGATTTATTGATTTTATGAAGTAGTCAACCATACCAAGGGAGGGATTTTTGAATGGAAGTGTTTCTTATTCAAAGAGGAAGTGAAGGTCGTTCGAGGGTGGGGAAAGATGTTTCGTATTCGAGAGGGCTATTTTCGTTTGTTCTTTAGGATTTCATCTCGTAAACCTAATTTCTGCTAATTTTTGCTTTGTGGGGGCTACAAAGATTGGAACTATTCATGCCCAAACCAGGGACCTCTTTCTCATCCTAGGAGTTAGCATGTATCCTTTGACACATTACACTTGGTTGCAGATAAGCTTGACTTTTGCCTTTTACTCGTGCAGTTGGACGGTAAGGGTGTCTTCTAAGAAAACCCAATTCCAGATACCAAAATGATCTCATTTATTTTCTCCAGTTATGGGCCCCACTTTAAGAGCTATATGTTAGTTATGAAGTTGGTTACTCAATGGTTTATGCTGTAGTGTACATTCACTCATCACAATCCTCTTTAACAAGAGTTTGCCGAGTCCAATGCATATCCCACATCTGCATTCTGCACCCTGTCGAGTTGTGTTGTGTCGTTTCAACATGGTCAACCCCGCCCCCAACTGGCAAATCCATGTACACATCTAAGTAACCTAATGGATATTATATATGGAAACCATAATTTCAGTTGCCAACCCTCTCTAGTGACTTCCATCGGCGGAGACCTTTCTGGCCACTCCACTTTCCAACTAATGGCCCCTTCGTTAACAAACACTAAGAGTCCAACCCCACTTGGTTCCTCTCGTCAACATATACACGAGTCCAACCCAGCATGGTTCCTCTTGTCAACATACATTACGAGTCCAACCCAACATGGTTTTTTTCATCAACACACATGCATCGGCTAAGCCCTTAAGCACATGATTTTAAGTTCAATCTTATACAATTGTTACCCGTAGAGTTGCCAAGATTATCCTAAATCAACCCAACAATGCTTTAATTATAAAATTAAGCCATTGCAACCCCAATTGTTAATTGCATGTTTCAAGCCAAAACCCCTAAATTTTTTCCAAATTTCATGGTTTTGTTCAAATCACAAACCATAACCGTAATTTTTCCAATCCAACACGATATTTATCAAATTAGCAGGACAGGTTCACTAAACCTAAGCTACAATAACCCAATATCATGATACAAATCCAAAACAAACAACCTATGGCTCCAAAATCCAATTTCATGCTTATATACATACAAAATCTATATATATAGCAAATATACAACACATATTTAGCATCAAGGTTAAGAATAGTTTAGATCTTACCTCGTAGACAAATAAACCCACCAAAGACAAACCCTAGTTCGATCCAACGCTCCAAAGCCCAAACCATTCGGTGAATCCGAAGCTTTCGATGTCCTGATCACTCTTCCAACCTCCAAATCCAAACTAGATCCATCCTTGAAGCTCAAAGAACCTCTCATGGCTAAACCCTAGCTTTCCTTTTGGTGTTTTAGAGAGAAGGGGAAGAAAACGGTTTTTGTTTTGAAAAAAATGAGCCCCGACATGTTTTTAAAAACTCTTAGCCGACTGACCCCTCGAGCGCTCCTAGGACCACTCAAGCTCCCTTGCTAGAGACACACCAAGAAAGAATTTTAAAAAGGCCAAAGTTTTTTGTCCAAACGCCTCAAAACTTAACCCGATGATACATAATAATATACCTCATATTTTAGAAAACACTTGTCTGTCGTTGTTATTCGAATTAAAAGAAAAATTTTAATTATTCCCAAAATTTTAATCAAGTTCCACTTTTCAAATGTTGTAAAATATTGTTTTTAATTAAGTAGTAAAATAAAACCGGTCAAGATGTTACATAGACTTCTTCATTAAGGTGGCCATTAAGAAACGTATTCTTAATATCCAATTGAATGATAGGCCAATGATGGACTACAACCACGAATATAAGCATGCGAACTATGGCCATTTTAGTCACAGGAGCAAAAGTTTCTTCGTAATCAACCCCATATTCTTGCGAAAATCTCTTGGCAACCATACGAGCTTTGTAATGCTCTAAGGAGCCATCTGAGTGAGTTTTAACTTCGTACATCCATTTGCACCTAATGAGATTTTTACCTGCAAATAGTGGAACAAACTCCCAAGTACATATTTCTAAAGAGCAGATAATTTATCAGTCATGACATTAGCCCAATTAGAATTAGTACATAGTTATTTATATATGGAGGCTCAAAATAAGCACGAATAGAAGTCAAAAAGGTACGATAAGAGGGAGAAAAACTAGTATTTGAAAAACCAAGTCTTAGTGGCAAAGTACGAGTGTGCAATGGGTAGCAATGCTTAGGAAGATTGGAAGTCGGAGCAGCAACAGGAGCAAGATCAGAGTTGGTGGTTGATGGCTGTGAAGGATTAACTGATCGACGAAAGTAAACTAAGGGAAAAGGTAGCAGAGGGACAGATGTCTTTGGAAATAGGAGCATATTTGGGAGGGAAATTAAAATAAAAGTGACATTCGTGAAACACAACTTAACGGGAGACATTTAGGCTTTTCGAAACAGGGTCATAACATCGATATCTATTTTGCAGAAGGCATACACTAATCCCGAAGAATTGAGCGAGCACTTAATTTGCTCTGCTCACGTTTGGGAAGGAGAACAAAATAAACGGAGCCAATGACACGCAACAAGAAATAATTAGTAGCATGACTGAAGAGCTTCTCAAAAGGGAAGATGTCAGAAAGAAGAGAGAGCATACGGTCGAGCGCAAGAACGATTTCATCCCAGAATATGGTAGGAACAGAAGAGGTTAAGAGGAGAGAACGAGTTGTTTCTAGGATATGCTGGTGTTTTAGTTTAGCTTGACCATTCTGAGCTAGGGTGTCAAAGTATGAGGACTGATGTACTATATCAAAGGAAGTAAGAAAATTGGTAAATTCAGTCAAAAATAGTCCCCAACCAAATCTGATCGAAAAATCTTGACAGTGGTAGGAAACTGTGTGAGAACCATAGAGTGGAAAAGCGATAAATACGAAAAAAATCTGATCTGTGTGACCTAAGATAAACTCAACAAAATTGACTATATTCATTAATAAAAAACACATAGTAAGCAGAGCCACCTTTTTTGGCAATGGGGGAAGGACCCCACATATATGTATGTACAATAGAGAAATGAGAGGTAGAAATAAAAGTGCTTTTATTAAATGATAGAAGTGCTTTTATTAAACGGTAAAGCAGACTTTTTTTGCAAGTTTCCAGCTACTACACTCAGAAATATTGCTAACAAACGCTTTGCCTAATCTAACATACTAATCCAACACTTTAAGATACCTACTAGATAAGTGACCTAATTGGGAATGCCAAATGATAAAGGGAGAAGAATTTTGATCAAAGGAAAAAGACGGCATAGCAATAGAGGAAGCTAATGGAATGTGAAGGCTTTCCAGAATATATAGATCACCAGTTCTATGCCTGGTGCCAATTTGCTTCATGGACATCTGATCTTAAACAATGCAACCAGAAGAAGAAAAGAGAACATCAAATCCAGAATCAAAAAGTTGACTAACATACAACAAACTAATAGACAATTGTGGTTTGTAGAAAACATTAGGAAGAGACAAAGATGAGGATGTAAACTGTACTGTTTAACCAATAGAGACAACGTGCATAGATGATCCATTTGCAATTTGAACAGTAATAGGAGAAGAAGGAGGAACACAATGATTGAGACATGATAAATTAGATGTATATGACCGGAAGACCTGGAGTTAAGTAAGGGGATATGACTAGGAAGTAAAAGTTATGAGAACTTGAATGAGAGGTAGACTTAATAGCATGTGACTAATCCCCAGAAGAAGCGAGCATGGCTTGAAACTGATAAAACTGATCTATCAATGACTAGGACGAGAGATATATAGCGCCAGTAACGCATGTCCAACGAGAGCAGTAGGTGGGCGATGAAGAACAACACCTCAAAGTGTTCAAAGTTCAAACTGATCACGAAGGGCCATTAGGAACTGCATGAACCTTTACTCTTCACAATGCTGGAGATAATTGGTAATCAATTGCAAGTCAGAGAGTTCCATGAGAGCCAGTTGATCCCAGTAAGTTGTCATTCCATTGTAAAATTATTGGATCGACTTATCATTCTGTTTGGCGCTTTGAATAGTCATTTCCAACTCATATTTCTTGGCAAAATTATAGGTGAGATACATATTCTGAAGATAGTTCTACACATGCTTGGTGGTCGAATATTTTGAGAAATTTATTATGATTGTTGGTTCCACCGAATTGTGAAACAAGGTGAGGA
>JAULLH010262828.1:0-12657 GCA_035668455.1 Sarracenia alabamensis
TCACGAATGGACATTAGATCATATTATGTTAAAAGCATATAAAAATGGAACAGAGCTATAAGAAGAAAATATGCATGTTTTAGAGCATCTATGAGTCATCAATATCACTCATATAACATTCATGCACTATTCGAATATTAGATGGAATATTATTATCATTCAATTGTTCATCCATGTTTTTTTTTTAAAAGTGACATAGTCATCAAAAGAAATATTCAATCACTAAAAATTTTGGGGTGATGATCAACATCATAAATGGCAGACTAAAGTTGTAGTTTCAGATCCAATAATTTCATGTTTCAACAAAGCTCATTTCTTGTTCACCTCTATTTTGAAAAATATAACTGCCCCTTTGTAAAGTAAGAGAGAAGAGATGGAGCAAATGATCACATGATGTTAATGATAGCTATTGATCTCCCCCTATGATGAGTACAAAGAGAAGATCATTAAGCACAGTTATAGTTTTTCTTCCTCTATATCAAGTGAGGTCTGTGTGTTTCATAACAATTAGTCATAACCAAAATCACTAAAGCATAGCGGATCAACCAAGATTGAATCTTGATCATAAGATCGTCTTGCACTTTAGGTTATAGAAAATAAAGATAGTATTGATATGATTTCTTTAATGAATTAAGAGTAACAATCAATAACTTGTATGTTGATGCAAGGACATACATGTCATAAGTAATTGGGCAAAGACAACTACATTATACACAAAATACCTGAGTAGCAAAATGCATTAGATCAAAATGAGATTAGTACACTATCAGTGCAACAAGGTCATACATTCAGAACATGTAGACATTAGAAGGGTTTGGAGGCAACAATCCATAGATTCAAAAAGAAAATCAGCACAAAACAGCCAATGTATCATTAATGGAGTTATAACCCATGTGGCTTTTCTCATTTCCGGATTGCATCACGTTCAGTATCAATGAGAGCTTCAACATCCTGATTGAGAGATTGGGTGGTTTCTTTCTCAGTTTTCTTACGATCCCTAACATTGGTTAAACTAGTGTTTACATTACTGAACTCATCAAGAACTTGAGTTTCAAAGGATTTGAAAGATGAAATCATCGAATCAAGTAAAGAAACAATTTTGATTTGAGTAGCTAAGATTGATGAAGAAGAGAAAGATGGAATACCACCAGATGATGGATTCGGAGGAGCACCAAAGGGAATGGTAGCACTGCATGTCGCAGATGCAATCTTCGTCTTCGTCTTTGGATTTTTAGGGTTATGGTTTGTGGAACCATCATCCATGGGTCGCTTCGAGTCCTTTCTTATGTCTTTTTTTAGGCATTTTGAACAATTTGGGGATGAATAGAAAGGATCGAGTAGAATAGAAAGGGAAAAAGATGGATCACCTTGGGAGCTAAGAGGTTTTAGAAAGAGAGTTAGTGCGTAGGTGAAAGGTTTAATGAGGGAATCACTTATATATATATATATATATACATAATTACAAAAAGGGGTCGACACTAATCATAAAGGTCGACACAGTCAAGAAGCAATGAGATGCACAAGGGTGTCGACACTTTTCACACATGGTGTGGACACAAATGCTGAGACTAGGCGATGTCGACACTTTTTACATAAGGTTTCGATATAAAAATACTGAGACTTTTCTCTCTCCTCAAGGGCCTAAAGGTGCTGACATATAACAAATGTGTCGGCCCAAAACCATTAGGTGTCGACACTAAAAATACTAGGTGTCGACACTAAAACCACTAAGGTGTCGATACTAACATCACTGAGTGTCGACACAACACACTCATTTAAGAAGGTGTCGACCCTTTTTCACCTAGGGTGTCAACACTAATCACATGTTTAACACAAACATATCAAGCATTCAAAAGGCTATACATCACAAGCATTTATCATCCCTAGTTATCTAAATATCTCATTGAACCTATCTTCTGGGAGAGGTTTAGTAAAGAAATCTATAAGTTGTTTATGAGTACTAACAAATTTTAGTTCTACATCACATTTTTCAACATGGTCTCTAATAAAATGATATCTTATTTCAATATGTTTTATTCTAGAGTGTTGAATGGGATTCATAGTTAAGCATATGTCACTAGTGTTATCATATAAGATTGGAATATGATCAAATGACAACTTAAAGTCTTCTAGTTGTTGCTTAATGTATAATGTTTGCGCACAACTGCTAGCAGCTACATACTCAACTTCGACTGTTGATAAGGCAACATAATTTTGTTTCTTACTTGACCAAGAAACCAAGGAGTGTCCTAGGAAATGGAGCGTTCTAGAGGTACTCTTGCATTCTACTTTACATCTAGCAAAGTCATCACCAGAGTAACTCAACAAGTCAAAAGATGCATGACTTGGATACCAAAGTCATAAGTTAATTGTGTCTTTCAAGTATCCTGGAATACGTTTGACATCAATTAAATGTGATTCCCTAGGGCAAGCTTGAAAACATGCACATAACCAAATGCTAAACATAATATCCGGCATACTAACCGTTAAATATAACAAGCTACTGATCATGCCCCTAAAGAGTTTTGTATCAACATTTTGGAATTTTAGTCTTTGTCAAGTTTTAATGAAGAACTCATGGGTGTCCCAAAGGGTTTTGAATCATTTATTCTGAAACGAGTTAAAAGATCTTTAATATATTTAGATTGATTAATAAAAATCCCATTGGGAGTTTGTTTAGTTTGTAATCCAAGAAAGAAGTTTAACTCACTCATAAAACTGATCTCAAACTCATTTTGTATACATTTAGCAAACTCATCACACATAGACATCATGTTGCACGAAAATAATTTCATCAACATATATTTGCACAATAAGCATATCATCACTCAAGCATTTAATAAACAAGGTTGTGTCTATTTTCCCTTTGTTAAAATCATTTTCAAGAAAAAATCCACTCAATTGTTCATACTAAGCTCTAGGAGCTTGTTTCAAACCATGGAGTGCTTTTGTTAGTTTAAAGACATGATTTGGAAACTTTTCATTTTCAAAACCGGGAGGTTGTTTAACAAAAACTTCCTCTTCTATAAAACTATTCAGAAAATCACTTTTGACATCCATTTGAAAATGTCTAAAACCTTTATAGGATGCATATGCAAGTAACATGCGAATACCTTCTAATCTGGCAACCGGTGCAAAAGTTTCATTATAGTCTATGCCCTCTTCTTGATTGAATCATTGGGCTACAATTCTACCCTTGTTTCTAGTGATGTTACCATGTTCATCTTTTTTATTCCTAAATACTCATTTTGTGCCAATGATTGTATGGTCATTAGGTCTATGCACAAGATTCCAAACATGGTTTCTCTCAAATTGGTTTAGCTCCTCTTCCATAGCAACAATCCAAACTTCATCACCAAGTGTTTCATCTATGTTATGTGGTTCTATGTGTGATACAAATGCAATATGGAAACACATATTATGCAATTTAGATCGTGTGGTCACTCCACTAGTTGGATCACCTATGATTTGGTCCTTGGGATGATTGTGAATCAATCTCTAAACTTGAGGTAGTGATGTTGATCCAGTAATTCGATTTTCACTATCATTTGGATCCTCTTGTTTATTCTTAGGGTTATCATTAGGCTCATTTTCATTAAGATCAATTTTATTTACTCCTTCATCAATTAAGTTTAGATCATCATGTTGATCATCTTTCTTTGAAAAGGGGTTTGATTCATCGAAATCAACATGCATATATTATTCTATAGTTATTATTTTTTTTTATTATATACCCTATAAGCTTTACTAGTTCCAGAATAGCCAAGAAATATAGCTTCATCACTCTTAGCATCAAATTTACCTAAGTTAGATTTATCATTAAGCACAACATTTACATCCAAATACTTCCAAATAAGCAATGTTAGGCTTTTGACCCATCCATAATTCATAAGGAGTCGTATTCAAGTATTTCCTTGTGATCACACGATTCATCACATAACATGCGGTACTTATGGCTTCGGTCCAAAAATATTGAGGTTAGCTATGTTCGTTTAACATGGTCCTAACCATTTCTTGTAGGGATCTATTTTTACGTTCTACTACGCCATTTTGTTGAGGAGTCCTAGGTGCTGAGAAGTTTGTGTAATACCGTGTTCATCACAAAACTTTTCTATGTCCTCATTTTCAAATTCTCTATCATGGTCACTTCTAATACTAGTCATGGTATAACCTTTCTCATTTTCAATCCTACGACATAATCTAGCAAAATGAGTGTATGCCTCATTCTTGTGTTCAAGAAATAGCAACCATGTGAAGTGAGTGAAATTATCAACTATAACAAATGCATATACTTTACCACCTAAACTTGCCACACGATAGGTCCAAAAGGATTCATGTGAAGTAATTGCAATAGCTTGGATGTTGATATGTCCTTTTTCTTTTTGAAGGAGTTTTTCTTTTGTTTACCAAGCTGACATGCATCGTATATCTTGTTTTTTGAAAAGTTTGTTTTGGGTAATCCCTTTATAAGATCTTTTCGAGAGAGTTTTGAAATTAAGTCCATACTTTCATGTCCTAACCTTCTATGTCATAACCAACTACTTTCATCATGAGCTATAAAATATTTTACATTTTGAGTTGACGAGTCATCTAGGGTAATGGTATACACTTGTGGTTTCTATGAGAAATAAACACAACGTGTTCATCACGTTTTACAATACATTTATTTGCAAGAAAGGAAATATTGTAATCATGGTCACATAGTTGACTAATGCTAAGCAAGTTGTGTTAAAGATCCTCAACTAATAAGACATCTTTAATGCAAATGGAAGATTAGTTACCTATTATGCCAACTCCAACTACTTTACCTCGAGTATTGTCACCGAATGTGACAAATCCACCATTTTTTTCCTTCAAGCTTGTGAAGAGCCTTGGGTTGCCTGTCATATGTCTTGAGCAACCGCTATGAAAAAACCATCTACCTTGGGTGGTATCCTCCTACAAAATATTCATGTGTAGGATATTTTGCTATCCATCTCATCTTAGGTCCATAGGGGTTAGCTAGATGGTTCATGCCTTGCATGAAAGGATGCATATAATTGAAATATAGGTTGTTATAACAGTGTGCATTCAGTGAAGGTCTGTGAGGTAGTCTTCTGGTATGTTGCCGAGATTGTGTTAACCTTCTATGTGATCTTTTTGCAACTTTGGGTGAAGGATCACCCTTTCTAACCCAAACTTTCTTTGTTGATTTGTTTTCCTTTAGTCTAGAAATACAAAATTGAATTATATCTTCAGTTTTTCAACAAAAATCACATGTTTTGGGTTTCGATTGAGAGCTTTTGACACCAATATTTTTATGGACAATTTTGGCATCATTTAGATTGAAACCTAACCCTTCTTTGTAGAAAGTACATTTGGTACCAAGAAGCATATCCAAATATTTTTCACATTGAGTGAATTTGGTTATGATTTTGGTGAAGTCCTCAACTTTTTGTTTTAGCAAAATATTTTCTTTTTGAGGCTCGATAGAGGCTTTTGAAACATGTTCTTCATTTTGTTTTTCTAAAACATTTATTTTGGAATTTTAAATAATGATTTCCTTTTTCGAGGTCATATTTTTCAATTTTAATTCTTTAATGGCTTTTAAAGAATGTTCAAGAGTTTCTTGAAGTTCTTCAATGGTTGAAATATCATTATCACTATCACTATCAAAACTAGAAGAAAATATTACCTCATCATTGTGTGCCATAAGGCAGCGAATGGCCATCTCATTGTCGGTAGGTTCTTCTTCTTCTTCACATGAGTCGGAATCATCCCAAGTTTCCTTCATGGCCTTCTTAGGATACTTCTTTTTATCCTTCTTAAGTAATGGACATTCAGGTTTGATGTGGCCAACTCTATGACAGTTATAGCAAGTCACCTTTTCCTTCTTGTCCTTTGGGTCTTTGCTTGATTAACCCTTGAACAGGTTGAACTTCTTCATTCGAAAGTCCTTCTTCTTCCTCAAATATTTTGCCATTCTTTTTGTAATGAGTGCAAGTTCTTCATCATTTTCTTCATCATCGGTTGCTTTTTGTTCATTCTCTTGAGTTGACTTGAAGGCCACAGTCTTCTTTACTCTTACGTCCTCCTTATCTCTGAGAGTGAACTCATGCGTCAAGAGAGATCCCAAAAGCTCGTCAAGTCCAAGAGTTGTGAGATCCTTGGTCTCCTCTATAACCGTCACTTTCGGTCTCCAATTCATTGGTAGAGATCTTAGTATTTTCCAGACAAGTTCTACATTTGGAAACCCTAGACCAAGAGACTTTAGATTATTAATAATATGATTAAATATAGTGAACATGTTAGTGATACTTTCATTATCATGCATTTTAAATAATTTGTAATCTCTTATAAGAATGTTTACTTTCTTATCCTTGACTTGGTTCCCTCGTGAGCCACTTGGAATTTATCTCAAATCTCCTTTGCATTGTTGCACCCTTGAATTCTATTGAACTGATCGGGTCCTAATGCAAAGTGAAGGAAGTTAACTTCTTTAGCATTTATCTGTAGTTACTTCTAGTTATCTCCGGTATAGTCTTTTTCTTCCTTAGGTTTGGAAACACCCTCTTGGGTGATGGTAGGAGTGATGGGTCCTTGGACAATGACCCTCCATGCAACCATATCTTGTGACTGTATGAAGTATGCCATACAGGTTTTCTAGTAGGTATAATTAGACCCATTGAATAATGGAGGTCTATGGGCTGATTGGCCTTCGGGTAATATGGTCTGTTGGTTCATGTTTGCCATAAAGATCAACTCTTAAAAACTGTTAAGTTTAAAAACAGAAGAGCCGAGGCTTTGATACCAATTGTTGTCCGGAAAATCAACCCAAGGGAGCGGGGGGTGAATGGGTTGTTTTGGCAAACTTATAAACTATTTACAAAACTCTTTCTAATGGCAGCGAAATAAAAATAGTAAATAATAGATACTAAAATGTAAAGAGTTAAGGAAGAAGAGACACACTACGTCCTCTCCCCAAGCACATTGGGAATTTAAATCCACTTAAAGGATTCATCAATTAGGTAAATCGAAGCGTGTGTACACGGATTTGTTGTAGATCAATCGTAACCTTTACCGATTTTCTGCAGGTCAATCATAACCTATATATATATATATATATCCTTAACAGTGATTTGTAGCAGTGTGTCACTCATTGAATGAGAAGATTTACAATAAAATCTTACTATAATAAAAATCACTCACTCTAAAAAAGGTTTAGAATAAATGGGAGATGAGGGAATATTAGAAAAATGAACTGGAGAAGTTCTCAGAGCAGTAAATGAAAGCTCAATGAATGCTTGAATATAGTATTGAATGTTGAGCAATAGAGCAATGAGTGTATTGATTTCTCCAACCCTTGGATCTTCAAACTTAACTCCTTATATAGATCATTGAATAATGGAGCCATTGGGAGTGCTTTCGGCGCATTAAATGCTTCTGCATAGAGTCGTTGAAGGTTTAGAGAGTTTAAAATCCGAGTGCATGTGTCGACACTTTTTATCCTTGGTGTCGACACAATTGGTTTAAGGCTTGAGTGTGTCGATACATTCTTCATGGGTGTTGACTCAACTTGGTAATGATGTCGACACTTAGTTTTTGGTGTCGACTCAGGTGTCTACTGAGAATGGGTGGCCTGGTGTCGACTCATTACGAGATAGTTGTCGACACAAGTTACTTTTTGAGAATAGGTCTCCTGGTGTTGACCCTTATTTCTTTGGTGTCAAGACTTTTTTTGTTTTAAAGAGTGTTCTGCTTGGATTGACACTTCTGCTACATGTGTCGACTCTTTTTTCTTCAGAACTTGTGGTGTTAACACTGAGTCACTTGGTGTCGACACTTTTGTCTTCTAAAGGTTTGATACTTTTGATCCTTTATTTTGTGTCGATGCAAACTTGTTGGATGTCGACACTTCTTTATAAATATAGGATCCTTCAATCATTGTGTTGATTTAAATCTTGTGCTTCTTTTAGTTTGATTTTATGCCCTTATAATCCTGAAAATACTTGCTTATGCATAATCAAACATTAGTAACAACCAAATCAATTAGTTTGTTATATGTCAAAATCAAAGTAGAGCTTGATTGACTAACCCTTGGGCTAACAATTTTGATAAGAAAAATGATTAAAACAACTTTTAAGGAACTTTTTAAAACTAGAGTCATGTGAATACAGTTTTTCAACAAAACATGGAACGAGATTCCTCCTTTGACTGACATTGTGGCATTCACACGCTTGGCTCACATGTTATTTATTTTTGTTCTCTCGTTTATATATTTTTTATATGATCTTTCGCTCATGTTGTTGTAACCCCACTTTTTAGGTTTTGCACGGATTGCTTGGCTTAACAGAAGAACCTATTTTATTTTCTTTCCTGAATTTATCCAGTTGTTGTAGTTAGATTGTATCATTTGTTCCAGCTTTATCTATTTAAGATTTTGTTATTGGGTTGTAAGGCTATAAGGCGACTGTTATGTAGTGACAATTGGGATATATGGTTAGAGAGTAGTTGGTTAGAGTCATTGATCGGCTTTTATTATGATTATGATTGCATATTTTCTTTTACTGGTTGTTGTGGTTGGAAATTATCCAAAAAAATGTAGGAAAGTCTACCGGATTTTCTAATAACCCATAGTTAGAATATTTTGAGTTAAACTTGTCTAGATATTCTATTATGCATATGTTATAGTTTTATTGGATTTAAATTTGTAACGTGTCAAAACGTTACATGACACACCCGGTAAGATATATCAACGTACTTTACGATCCAAAATCGAGGGCTCGGCACACCCGATAAGGAATATCACATACTTTACGGTACAAAATCGAGGGCTCCGCACACCTGATGTAGAATATCACACACTTTACGGTCCGAAACCAAGGGCTAGGCACACCAGATGAAGAATATCACACACTTTATGGTCCGAAACCTAGGCGTCGGCACACCCGATAAAGAATATCACACTCTTTATGGTCCAAACTCGAGTGCTTGAAATACCCAGTGAAGTATATCAACATACTTTATGGCCTAAAACTGAGAGCTCGGCACACCCAATGAAGCACATCAACACATAGGATAGCCCATAACAAGGATATCAATATAAAGCCACAAGGTATGCCACAACTATAGGTGCACTTGTATCTAAAACCAAAACGCACATCGTACGGGAAAAAACCATAAATTGGCCTAATGTCTCACCATGTAAGCTATCAAGACCCAAGTCATGACATAGCTACTTATGTATTACGATGAATCACATTAAGGTTCAACTATGCAAAATCAAAGCTAGTCATGAACTGTGAACTCAAAATCACCCCTTTTTCATCAACAAATCAATTATCCTTGAAACCCGCTTTATTTCCCAAAAATATTAAATTGGATCTATAAGTGCTTGTTCATTCCAATTTCAAAAATCTAAAGTGAATTTCAAGATTTAATACTGAAAACACCATTTTCCCCAATTTCTATGATTTGCCAAACTAGACCTAAATCCAATTAGGCACATTTTTTGGGGCACCGAATAGATTCTCAAATTGAAAAGATGGGAATGCTCGAAACATGATATGGAAGCAAGAAAACTAACTTTTTATTGATATCCATACACTTTAGATTTTCGAAAATCAATATCGACTTGTAGATTCTGACTTTTTCAACCAAAATTCGAAATAGATAATGTATAATAGTTCAAAGGACTAGGATTAGCATATATCCTACCTCGTATGCGTCGTGGATTCATGAAAACACCATTCTAAAGCTCCTAGAATCACAATAATACCAAAATAAAAAAGCCAAAATAGTGTCCTTTAGCTGCTCTAGGTTCTAGAGAGAGAGAGAGAGAGGATAGAAAATATCTTAAACAAAATGTCTCAAACATGCCTTATATATATCTGGCCGACATAGTCCGCTTGAGCGTAGATGGGTCTGCTCTAGCACATCCAGCTATTATGCCCGGCTGAAAATTTTAAAAATCGAGGTCTGTTTTTGGTCCAAACTTAACAAAACATAGCCCTATACCCCATAATAATATTCCCAAGATTCCAAAACAAATGGTAACATCGTGAGACCCCGAATCAGGATCAACTTTTAGTTTCTCGCAAACTTTTAAACGGTTCAAGAAAAAGTTGTAAGTTTAGTAGACCGATTCTAATAAAAGTTAAAAATTGGAATGGGTCAGGATGTTACCTATAAAGCATTTGTATCTTGTCAACTTGGTAATTGTATTGGGTTTGTGAAAATCATGTGTTAAGGGTTTTGTGGAATTTGGGAAAAAACCAAGAATTTGGGGGGTCTTGGGGTTATATGCCCTAAATTTTGAAATTGATTATAATTATGGGTAATTTATACTTCTAGTGATTATATTTCACATGTTTTGGTCAAATCCATATATGTGGGTTATGTGGGAGTTTGGTAAAGTCTAGGTATATATAAGCATAAGTGTGTTGGATGGTAAATTGGTGGTTATGACCACCTTTGTGGCATATACATGTGTATATCCTTAAGGACATTGTTGGATTGTCAATTCATGACATTAAGATGTGCATATCTATTTAACGTTATGGTTATGGAGAATGCGGTGCTTGTTTACATACATGTGTTGGTTGATGGTATTAAGTTAAATAATTCTTGTTAGAGATGTGAATTGCTGGTTTTGACTACTTGTTATATATATATGTCTTGTGTAGTGTTGTGTTACATGGGTATGTGATAAGGTAAAAGGTTTGGGAAGAGTGTTGGTAGGTTATGTACTCCTTGTGAGGATATGGTAGTGTCCCTTCTTAGGTTGATACTTATGTTTCTATACCCATGATTGTGTGTGTAGGGTGGAAAGTGGATCCTTGGGTGTGATCCGATTGTGCTGCTATGTGGTTGTTAGAACTCTTTAGTTCTTTACCTTGTGTGTGTGATGGATTCGGGTAGGGAACCCTTGATGAGATGAGAAATGTTGCATGGATGTTGGTGGTTTGGTTGCATGAGATAAGGTTGGGAATAGTGGAGTCTTTAAACCCTTTGCTTAAACTCCAACACTTTCTCAATTAAAGTTTATACACATTTTAAGGTTTGAAGTTGGTTTCATAAAAATACCTATAGATTTGTGTGATTTTATTCAAATGTGTAAAATGGAACCCAAAATAAGTATGCTGATGATGATCCAACAGTTAGAAACTTTTTACTAAAATTCCATGTATTACGGATTTTCATCCTTTCAAACATGGGATACGGGTTAGTTTTGGCATCCATTATATAACTTAAAATAATGATTTTGGGGTACTATAATCTAATGAAGGGATTTCAATTCTATAGAGTAAAATGTTTTGAAAATCCAAGATTTTGTTTGAAACCAAACCTTACTCTTGGGTCACAGTGTTAACTTTCAGTTCTAGTGCGTTTTATTGCTTAGTGAACCTATTACCCAAGAGTAAGAAGCTAATGATATTGATGGGTGCGTTGGGCACATGTGTACATAGGTATATGTCTTGAACAAGTAGCCAGGGAAGTGGTGCGGTGACGTGTGGTTACTGTATGAATGTGTCGTGTAGAAGCGCAGTAGAAATAGTGGTTGATTCTTAGTGAGTCTATGAGGGAGCCCACCTCCTTGGTCGAGACCCCTAAGTTTGGGGTGTGAGTTTGTGGTTGTGTGAATATAACTGAGGTTATATTCACGGATGTTTGGGTGTGATAGCTGCGGGTTTGGTATTGCATGTGTGAGATGCGATTTCATTATAGCCCTTGCTAGCGATACAAGGTTTGTTATCAATTGAGATGCAGTGTGCCTTGATGCCTTAGTCGTATGTGTGTGATCATACAAGTTCTTTTTCTTAGTTTGTAGAACCGTGTATATCATATGAGTTGATTATGATATCCTTAATTTGTATACCATGTAAGTAGGTGATGATATCCTTATTATAGCATATCATACGTATTCATTGAAATATTCTTGTTATAGTGTATCATGTCTGAAAATAGCTGCGAACCCATTAAACTAACCTAGAGGTGGTGATAGGTTAGATGTCAGTAAATTAAAATTAATTTCAATTAATTTGATAAATTAATTTTCTAACCTAACAAGATATCAAGTTAAGGTTAATAATAATACTGACGAAAAAACTATAAAAAGCTAAGATCCAACAACCACATAGATACACACGATATTACGTGGAAACCCTAGGATAAATCCCCGGAATGAAAACCATGGAAGAAACACACAAACATATTTACTATGAATCAAGATGGTTATCAAAATACATTTTAATGTCTTATACTCATATACCCCATGGACGCCTAACTCCGTATTGTTGATGCAGCCCTCAAAGCGGCTTCTTTGATTTCACAGTGTCCACGGGAGCTACTTCCGATGTCTGTATCAACAATAGGTCCAAGTCACCTTGGTCAAATGTGTGTGTAGTGATGAAAGGTATGTGTATGAGATTGTTAGTGAATGGATAAATACAAGGTACTAAAAGTTACAATACATAGAGAATCTATGAATACCTTGATAACCCTCAAACTATGCTTCAATGGAGAAGAGGAAGCATAAGGATGAGGGGGAGACCTAGAGAGAAGGAAGAGCTGGAACAGAGTGCAGCTTACTCTCAAAATAAAAGGCTCAAACCCTAGCTACCGTAAAATACGTTTTTATAAAAAAGAAAAAAAAACACATCGGCACGCGAGCACGTT
>JAULLH010263919.1:0-12650 GCA_035668455.1 Sarracenia alabamensis
TCTCTCTCTCTCTCTCACACACACACCCACACACACACACCCACACACACACCCACACACACACACAGAGGTAGAGATAGAGGGAGAGGGAGAGAGAGAGATGGACAGAGGCATAGTCAGAGTTCTACCACGATACCACTGTTTCCAAGTCTTTAGTTTAGTACTGTCCAGGCACTTGCAGATATTTATTTAAAAATCTATGCATCTTAGTACATCAGTCTTGAGCTAAATTATGTATTTTGATAATTTACTTGTTAACATTTAATATTTTCTGAGTGCCGCCACGTCATGTGGGTATCTAACTAATTTGCAGAAAGAGTTAGATGGTTCTAACTTCCATTTATGAGCCATTCTTTTGTCATTAGTCTATTATTATCTTTGTTAATGGAGAAAGGGAGTTGTTACAATTAGCAAGGAATTTTGTTCATTGACCTAGATGTAACTTTGTTTGACCTGATTATTTCATTGCCCAGTGATCATTAGTCATTGGCAGTAACTACTAGACCTCCAGCATGTAATCATTCCTTTGGTTCTCTTTTGTTTTCCATATCTTTACGAGTAGTTAAGGTCAATATAATTCTTTCTATTGATAACCTCACCCGAAAGGGGCACATTCAGTTCAACTGGGTAGAACAAAAAGGCCGTAATTAAGCGTACAGCTAAAAGGCATATAAATCTTCGAGCAGTTATGGGAGCAGGTATGCATTACGCGATGTGATTTCAAGTATAGGTCTTAGGTTCAGGCAAAATTGTGGGAGTGGTCATCTAACGTAGAATTATTATAGGGAGCAAGGGTATTTGTATAAGTTGACCTCTGTGGGTTTTGATTAATATTAATTGCTTAATTTTAGGAGAAAGTCTTGGCTTGGTTTCCTAAAATTGAGGCAAGGATACATATTAATCAATGGGAGAATAAGATTGATTGATCTTGGATCATTTTATATTATTCTCAAACCCTAAACCCCTCCATGTGCCGCCCCCTCTCTCTCTCTAGAAAATTGGGTCTTGCTTCATTGCTTGATTTTTGGAGGGAAACAAGTGTGTGAAAGCCAACTAGAACAACCGTTCTCGGATCGACGCCCACCCGTTGGAGACGGTACGTGCCGGGGAATACGTGAGAAGACCCGAGGTGGTCTCACCTTCAGTTTGGAACAATCCGAAATCCTACGACGGGATTTCAATCGGTAAGAATCTAGAAACCTTGCATGGATGTAGCCTCCCGTAATATTTTTCATGAATAATCGTGCGTCGGTTATTTTTTTAAACGACCCGCTTCCGCGAAAACCAACAAAGCCCGAATCGCATTACAATCATTTCGCGCCATCCCCGACCATCGTCCAACTAGAACTCGTAATTTTCTCCTTCAAGGTAAGATTTGTGAATTCAATACCTTCTATTTCTTGTATTTGAGATGCTGATTTCTTCGAATTTTTGAGTTAAGTTTGGGAATAGAATTCTGTCGAAAATAGAAATGTTCGAGAACTGAGAAATCGTGCTTGTTCTTCTTCAATTTGAAGTCAGTTTCTTTTGATTTCTGTCATCAATCTCTCTTAATGAGGTTTCTAATTGTTGAATTTATCAATTGAGGAATATTGTGGGAAAAATCAATCGGCTAAGGGAAGTAGGAAATGGCGAAGCCGTATCGCCACCACTGCCACGTCGCTGCTGGTCGTGTTGATCATCAATTACAAATCAAGTCGTCGATTCTACTCCAATCGAGGTAGGAAAACTAATTATGCTACTTTGGTTCATGTTTACATGATTGAAGTTCTGTTGAAATTCATGTTTTCGAAATTGTTTTTGCATTAAGCCGAGTTCTTTGTTAGGGCTCAATAATTCATAGTTCTTGAGTTAAAATATGAATTTCGAAGGTTTTAAAGCTATGTAAGAGGGTGAGTTGAGAATTTAGCTAGAGATTGATAAGATTCGACGAAGAAATTTAAGAATTAAGAAATCTTCGGTGGAAACACTAAATTATTGGATTCAATTTGAAGCATTCTTCATCTTCCCTATTTTCTTTCGTTAGGAACCAATATTCACGAGCTTAAAATTTAGATAAATTGATAATGAATTTTGCTGTGAAAGCCATTGATGTAAGCATAAAATTGGATTGGGCCTCCATGGAGTTTGTCAATTAACGAAGGCTTTGTTTGGGATAAATTAACCATTGTAATTCGATAGATGGGGGAACGAAATTACCAGTTTTTGGGTTGAATGCTTTTGAGTAATTTGTTCTTTAGCTAACAGAGGATTTATAGCTTTGCAAACCTAATCATAAAAATGGTCTCTCCTGTTTCGGTAATACAAAATATGTGTGTAATCTAGTCTTGATTTTTAATTCATGATTGGGATTATTAAGCTTCGATATTTGGGGTTTTCACAAAGAAAATTAAGCCAACTTCCTTTAACTTTTGGTTGAGGATTTGGTTCAAGGATAGTAATTGATTTTTGATAAATAAGTTTTAAATGTTATGCTACTAAATTTCTACAGTAAAGTCTGGGATAGTGAATTTGGTTGAAATGGGTTTGCTTAGTTTGCATATTGGATTCTGGCGATAGGCCGAAAATTGGGGAGACTGTCCAAATTTTTATAACACTAAGTTCGCAACATTTGAATTTATTTTATTAATTTGACGGAAAATCTTTATTAAAAATTAGGATACTAAGTAAAGAATATTAGTTAGTGGAGTATTAAAAATGAAGAGTTGTGACAAGTTTGACACTTGCGTTGAATTCAATTTTATTAGGCATTGGGCTATCATCGTGAAAAGTGTGAGGATTAGTTCAGCTGAAAAGGGTGAATCTACATTTTTGTTTACCAGGTGAGAGTACTTAGCAATTATTTTGGATAATGTTTGTGAATCTCGTTTTAAAATGCTTTAATATCATTATTTTGAACTATGTGCTTGATGAAATTCATGTGAATCGCTAAAATTTTATGATGTTATCATGATCTGTATTTTATCCTAAAGTGCCAAGTTATATAGGTTTTATGTTTTTCCGTTTAGCGGGGGTTCATGCCTGGGAGGCATTTCTTACTTATGCCAGGGAGGCATTTCTTATTTATGCCTGGGAGGCATTTCGGGTTTAGTTGTTTATAACTGCTTAATGTGATATTTGCTTTCTAATTATGCTTTCATTTATGTATAATTCTCCGCTTATTCAAAATAATGCTAATTGTACTCTTCTGTAACCTTTGTGGTTGCAGATACCAGGCTCGGTTAGAGAATGGTCCACCACAGTCGTCGACAAGGATAGGATAGAAGGATACATTTTCTTGTCTTTTTGGTTATGTATCTTAATTCTCTGGGGAAAACTATGAAATTGTTTTAGGGTGCAAATGTGAGGTCTGGTTTGGGTGTAAAATGTATTATCCCTTTTTGTATTATCTCTTTTTGATTATGAAAAGAATCAAATTTATGTCTAAATTATCCATGCTCTTTTATTTACTTTTAGTTAAGTGGGGTGTGACAACATATCCTTGATATATTTTGGATATATGCATGTTGTATGCTTACATGTTATATTCTTACTTAAATTCTGATTTTTTTTGTCAATATGAACTCTTATGTGATGCTTTTTCTTTACATGTCCTCATTGCTTATTCCAAGGATGTGATTATTTATGCTATACGCTTCTTGTTCATGCTTATTGTATAGCATAAAGTTTTTTTTTTCAATCAAGTTGTTAGCATCCCTTATGAATGAGAATCTATGATTGATTTCAATTGGATCATATTCTTTTACAAAGTCAAATCTATAGTGTAATGATGATCTATAATCGGGTTATTTCACAGATAAAACCCTGTCAATATATCCCTTTTTGCTGAAATTCTTGAAAACCCGTTCTCACTATAGTTTTTCATTTCAAATGTTGATTCCAATGATTTTAAATCATAACTTTGAAATGTCATAGGTTTGCATATTCCGCTTGACAAGAAAGAATTTTTTTTCATATGCCTCGTGCTTGTTTGTTTTCTTTCCAACAATTGGTATTCTTGCTATATTATGCTTTGTGCATTTGGTATCAATCCTTGCTCCTTATGTTTTGTTTATTGTTTAAAAGAGAAAAAGCTTTTGTATGTCTTGATAGTTGTCTCATATATATCTGTGCATAAGTGGTTTTGGTAAAGGAAGTTGCTTTCATTTCATTTCATATACTCCATATGTTTTCATGCCATACCTTCATTAATTTTTCTATATAATATGTATGCATCTTGATGCATCCTTCATGCTTATTGAGTGATCTACTTTTGCTGCATATTATGTTTTTCTAAAGGGGAGAGATAGAATAATCTTAAAGACCATAGCAAGTTTCTTATTAAAATTGCTATCATATATGAGATTATGTGCCTCACATTCTAATTCTTTTGGTGCTTTTTCTTTATGCTTATATCTTTGTTAAAGTATAGGGAAGCATTTGTCATTTTTGATAAGGGGAGCTTGGATGTTCTATATATATTTTAAGCATATACTTCTAGGTAGATGCATAAGAAAAACATATTATATTATTTTTTCTCATGCATGCTCCTATATAGAAGGTGATCCTCATATCATGATCATTTGCTTGCCTTGAGCTTCAACTCATTTTTTTTGGTATTTGACCTTGCCTATGTCATGCATATCCTAGATCACATAGGTGGAGTTAAATTGAAAATCTTCGTGTGATATGATCATATGCTTCGAATGCTATAATTGATATCAAATTTGACCTTGCTAGCTATATATGATGATATTTTGTCATGCCTATATAATTTTTCATCATGCCTAGATTTTTGTAAAAGAAAGGGGGAGAGTATATCATTTTTAGACCAACAAAAGTTAGTGTGCTTGTATGAAATATTTGATCTTTGCATGCTTGTATGAAAGTGATGCATGTCATGTTACCAACGTAAAAAGGAGTGTATAGTGCTTTTAGACCAATCATTTGCTTATCTTGATGCATACCTTCTTAGTTTTTTTTTTTGCCTTATTTTTCTCGCTCGCTTGTCACCTTTTAGATTTGACTTTGATGACTTGTAAAAAGGTGAATGATTTGAGTATGCTTGTTTGATATACATGCATATTTTGCTTTAGATAGGGGGAGATGTATTTTCGGGGTAGAAAACCCTTGCCTATACTAAGGGGGAGAAGTACCATATTTAAAGGATGAGAGATATGTTGTTCAAAGATCATTTGATTTCTATTGCAAAGCTTGTTTTATATAGGGGGAGAGATCATTATTATAGTATCAATATCCATGTTTTTGCTCATGTACTCCTCATTTTGCTCTAGTGTAGTTTTTTCCATGAGGCACTTTAATTTGCTCTGATACGAGTTTTTGCCTAGCTACATTTCATTTTGCTCTGATATATTTTTTTGTCGCTCTGATATATGATTTGCTTTTTATATGCTCTGATACATTCATTTGCACATTTTTTTTATAAGGGGAGAGTGTTCTTCATTTTCTTACAATCGAAGGGGGAGACCTTATTTGGTCTATATGTTTTTCATGTTTAGTTCTCATGCCTTTTTGCCATGCAAAATGGGGAGAATTTTCGGTTGAATTGCATATTTGAATGTCGTTGTTTTTCATATTCCTTACTCAAATCTATTGGCATCTTAGAACATAATTACCTTATCTTTTATATCTTTGCAAATCAATTGTTGTCATGTCAAAAAGGGGGAGAATGTTAGCCTAAAGTCCTTTCAATCAAGCTCTATTTTGGTTTTGATCATAACAACATATCGATTTGTTTGTCGCTAATATTTTCCTATGTTTGAGAAAATATTTTTAGGACTAATTTAGATATATTCTAGTCCATGTATTGCAAAAAGCCATGAGAAGATGTTAAAGATGAAAGAAAATCAAGTTGAAGGATTATTGAGTACTTTAGCAAATGGGAGATATCATTTGATGTTGAAGAAGTGCAAAAGAATCAATGGAGGTTGAAGAAGAACTCATTTAGAGTTTGTTAGAAAAATGGGAGATCATAGTTCAAGTCCAAGGACCTCAAAAGATGGAAGGGGTGATGTTAGCCAAAGGTGAGATCAAGGTCCAATCTGACATACCCTAAGTATTTTAACAATATCATTTTGTAGCGAAGGAATTTGGATTCATGCCTTTAACCATTGGAAAGAAGACTTCATGGACTTCAATTTGGATAGAAAATTTACCCAATTAGGAATTCGGATGAAGGAGATATGATCTGTTGAAGTCTGCTCAAAAAGTACTTAGAAATTTCAGAATCAGTAAAGGTAAAATCAAGCAACACAGCCGACTGTATGGAACACAGTCGACTATATTGGGCCATTTTCCGGAATTTATAAATTTTGACAGTTTTGGTCAAAAGTTTAACATAAATATACTGAGGGTTTTCACTCTCCTCGAGTGATCCATAAATGTCGATATATTGGATAAAAGTTCGATATTTTTTCCATTGTTGATCAACAAAATTTCGACATTTCTTGAAGATATTTCGACAGAAATGAATATCTAAAAAGAAGAAGAAATCTCAAATCCAAGCAACACAGTCAACTGTGTTGTATACAGTCGGCTGTATGGATCAAAAAATTTGACAGTTTCCTGAAAAAGTTCCGTAGTCTTTATCGGGTATTTAATTTTTCTGATTCGCAATGGCTATATTTTGGAGTGTAACGTATCTATTTCGGCCCCAACAGTAATATTTCATCAAGAGGCTCTTTAAGGAGCCTTTAATGCTACATAGGATGGTTGGTGAAACATATACAAGCAAGTAATCATCTCAATCAAGATCTTTCACATCTTTTTGTGCTCAAACCCTAACTCCTACTTTTGAGCTTTTATAATTTTGTTGTTGTACCAAGTTTCCTTGATTGTAATCTCTTCTCCTCTACTATATTTGATTGTAAATCATTCTTAAGAATGAGAGAAACTTTGTAGAGAACTTTCATTCTATCTATTACCTCACTAAGAAGGAAAAGCTACCACTACCTTGCCTTGAGCAAGTTTTCATCTCTTCACCACCTTAGTCTTCGATTGGCCTTCCAAGAATATTAGGTTACACGTCACCTATAAGAAGGTCGATTGTAAGGTTACGCCTCACCTGTAAGAAGGTCGATTGTAAGGTTACGCTTCACCCGGTAGAAGGTCGGTGTAAGGGTTACTATTCACCCGCATGAAATCCTTAGTGAAATTCCCACAGACGTTTGTAGAGTGGACGTAGGCCAGATTGTGGCCGAACCCCTATACATCGTGTCTTATCGTTTGATTGTCTCTATCCCTAAAACTCTTTATATTTGTGTATCTTTAATTGTTTACACTTATTTCATACACTTTATTTGACTTTATATTGCTTTTGCATTTAGATTATTTAAAGAGCTTTAAAAGAGACCTTTAAGTTTTTAGATTGTCATCAACCTATTCACCCCCCATCTAGGTTGCATATACAAACCAACAGCATCAAGCGGGGAAGATCGTGTCAAAGGTTCTGACAACTATACAAGTGGACTCACAATCACAATGGACCCAGGCAATCTATTAGTACGGTTGTAGCACATTGTTCGACTAGCTGATCTTGGCTAGGTCAGTCGGCTTGAATTTCGATCTATGAATTTGATGACCTAGCTCGATGTGTTAATACACTAGGAGTGTATTGAGCAGGATCATTAAGATGATCAATTCTATGCTGACTATATTAATTGATCTACATTCTATATTATCATGGATTGCACGTACTCTTAATCCTGACGTGATTGATCGAATCATGTTGGGATAATGCACAGTACTTTGAGTCACCAATGACTGCCATTTCTATAACGAGATTAATATGACTGGTGGGATAGCTACTGTTGTTATTTGATCAATTGTTGATAATCAACTGATGAAAATCAAGTCCGACTTAGGTTTAGGAGTTCTCCCTCTTGTGCGATGCTCATAAGTTTGACTATGCCAAATCTGTATAGTGGATCAGTTGATCCGGCATACTCAATAAGTTAAGTGATGAAGGTGCGAGGAAAAGTGGATTTTTGAACCGGGTTGTCAGTAACGTAATTCGATTATCGGGAATCCATATCTTAAACGTGGGGAGCATACAGTACATTTGATAATAGGAAACTCGGGACACAAATCGAGTTTAGGGCCGGGAGTTCAGTCAAGAACATTAGTGGAATAAGTCTTGATTTGTTCAAAAAAGGATCTAACTTGGGAATTGAGTTAGGGATATTTGGTTTTCTCGTATTGTTAGCCCGAGTCCTATACTTCCTCGTCATCCCTCACGTAGCCTGATTATATGAGCAGAATATTTCTTGTAGGTTTTAGTTAATTGTTTAATTTAATTCGATCGTCGGTTTTTTCGCTGAGACGATCGGGGAATTAAATTAAATAATCAGCGATCGTTTTGGTATTTGGCACACCTAGAGATTATCCCTAGGTGGCCGGCCCTAAGGGGAATTATATGCCTTATTATTTTATTAAGATATATTACATATATCTTGAAAATAAAATAATAGAATGATGGATATAATTTTGGAGATATTTTAGTGGAGAAATTATTTTCTCTCTCTCTCTTTCCTCCCCCTCTGGCCGACCTTCGCTCTGGGTATTATTATATATTATATATATATATAGGTATATTGAGGGGAATATATTTGGAAGGGATATATATGTATCTCTAAATATATACATCAATATATAATGAAATAAGGAGGCTAATAATACATACAAAATACAAAATATTTTGGTGCCAAGGGAACCCTAGCCGCCGGCCATCTCTTTCTCTTGTGTGCATTCTTTTTGCATCTTTGAGAGGTGGTGTGTGAGATGAAACCAAGAACAAGGAGGAGCCTCGGTCGGATACGGTGCCAACACATCGAGACCGTTGTAGCGCATTCGGGATATACGCGGAAGGTTGCAAGGTGGTCTCGCCTCAAATTGTGAAACTTTTGAAACTTTACAACAATGTTTCAATTGGTAAACTTCTATCCCACATAGTTGTTTGTGTTTAATTTTCATGAAAAACGAAAGGTTACGGCTTTTGTGGCCCCATAATCGGCCCAAAAAAATATTTTAAAACTTCCGATGCGCCGACTCTAACAATTACTTGCTCATTTGTGCCTCAAATTTCTAGTTTTTGAAATCAATTTGTGGGAGAAGATATTTTTTATAATTCTCATTGAGCTTCATTTGATATATTCTTTGAAAGTGAATTAGTATTATGATTGGTGTACTCATTTGGCTATTCTTAGACCTATTTTATTGTACATCTCTTTTGATTTCAATTGTATTTGAGAACGTGATTCTCAAAGAGGGTTTGTGTACTTGAGAGAGATCGATTCTCAAGAAAGGTTACTCCGTCTAGACTAAGGAAAGAGGCATCTCCGCCTAAACGAAGGAGGGATAGTGGAAATCCTCATAGCAGTAGGCTTGAGGCAAGGACGTAGGCCGTTGCGCCGAACTTTGTAAAATTTTGGTGTTATCTCTTCTACTTTACTCTCTTTACCTTTCTTTATACTCTTTACTTGTATATTGCATGTTACACCTTCACTTATTTTTTATACTTGAATTAATTTTTCTTATAAATCCAATCCATACTCCGTCTTGGGATTACACACAACTTATCATGACGATCTTTGATACCTTACATGTAGAGGGAGAGTTGAGAGTGAGTTTAGTGGTTTTTAAGTTATGGGGAAGTGTGCGAGAGTGGTGGAAATTCGCAAAGACTACCTGTAATAACCGGATGTTTTTAATTAATAATTTCTTTAAATTAAAAGAAATTGGATTAATGATTTTAACCTCGGGATAATTTTTCGGATAACCTACTTTGTTTTTGGAGATTTTTTGGGCAAAATTAAAATTTCCTTTTGAGGGAAGATGAAAATATATTTTTATACAAATAGATTTATTTTGGGGCTTTTCAAAATCCCTTTCAAAAAAAAAATTTAAAACAAAACAAAACTTTGTTTTGTTTCGGGGAGACACGCGACACGCGCACACACACAGGCGAGAGAGAGATCGAGGGTTTGAGGGAGAGAGACGCCGGAGACGAAGGCCGGAGGAGGGGCCGCCGGCCACCGCTCGAGGCGCCGACCACCGCCGAACCTTCGCCTGCCGTCGGCGACACCGGGGGCACCGGAAAACAGAAGCTGAAAGCGGAACGGAGGCGTCGCGACTTGGTCTGCTTCGCCGGTTCGATTGGGCCTCGAAATGGTTCGATTTTCTTGATTTTTCTTCACAAAGGTAGGATTTTAGACATTCTAAACAACTTTACCGATTTACATTGCATCAATTTTAAGGTTTTGCTAATCAACCAAAACCTAGGATTTGGTTAGCCGATAGGAACGAAAATGTAAATCTTGCTTATTTCTTGCTTAGATCTTGCTATTTGGCTATTAGGTCATGCTTTAGAGCACCATAAATATTATCCTAGCTCACTAGAACCGTGATGAATTGAACGATTTCAGATTTGGAGAGATTTAGGTTTCGGCTAGGGTAATTTGCTTAGATTTGGGATTTTTGGTCTTAGAGTATTTATTTCTAGAAATTGATTTTTATTTCGAAATAGTGACCTAGAATGAGGCTTACGGTGAGAATTTGGTAATTTTTGAGTTAATGGAATTAACCCCTCCTTAACAAATCGACAAGTTGGTAAAACAAGTTTTGTAGCCTTTGGCTCACAATATAAAAAAAAACTGATGCTATAGGTGTATATGAGTGGTGAATATGTGAACTGTTATTGATGGAAACTAATTCTCAGTTGTGTTTATGTTATGTGAAGTAACGGAATAGGCTTAGGCTAAATTCTTTTAGCCCTTTTGATGACGTGATTATGTGATTTAGGTTATGTCAGAACCTGAGAACTATGATAAGACACTTGGTTATGTGGAAGTTTGCATAGTCCATTTCATTACCCTTAGGCTCTTATGGTCGATGTTCGTGGAGTTTGAGATATACTGTTGGATAATTCTGGTTTCGGAAAGATCAGGGTTTGATTTGGGTGTTTTAGGACCGGTTTGGAGTCCTCAGCCCTAATAAAGTTAAATTGCGAAATTGATGATTATTATAGCTAATTGGTACATCAATTGACCTAAGATTCGAGTTCGGTGATTTTCGGAACAAGAGGGATTAACCTTGGTTAGTGAAACGGTAAGTTGGAAACCGGGCCGAGTAGAGAATCTTAAGAGAATTGAAACCAAACGAATTGTATGGTGAATTACTTCTTTGTGAGACTTGTGGCGATTGGTAAAGTAATCAAAACAAATTCTAATGTGTGACTCATTAAATTTGAGGGTTGGGCCTGAGTCAACTTAGACACACGAATCTTGCGAACTAATTAACTCGGGTATATGATTCTTATGGATTAAGTTGAGATTGGGAAATGATTAAATAAAACAGATCAATGTAGTTTAAGGGGGTTAGAGTTTGGTTAGTGCACACGAGATGCCTAGGCTCCCTTTTTATAGCCATATGGTCGGAATTCTTGATACATTGTAAAGTGTCGCTTGAAGCACTTGATCTTGTTTAGGCTCCATTCCTAATAGCCTATGTTATTCTTATAGAGTTTGAGATAGAAGTTATTGAATGTTGTTAGGATTATACATGAACGTTTTGGCCCCTTCTACATAGTCCATAAATATTATGGTTAAACCCAAACTCATGAGGATTTGTCTATGTTTGGTGTTACGTTGGACCTCAGTGGAAGTGATTGGAGGTGCTTAGGCTAAACTATCTTAGCCTGGATAAGTTAGTGACTTCTTTAAGTCACTTGAGTTACGTTGGGTTGAACGGCCTAGATACCCTAGCTTGTCACGTGGTGCTTGGTTAGTATACTTTATAGCTATGTGGCTTCCTTAGAAAGACCTATATATTAGATTGTGAGTCCGTGGGATTACGTGATGTACTTCAGAAGTCTAAACTAACATGCATTAGCTTTCTTTTCAACAAACCAATGGTGTGATTGGACTAGTATAGGCTCCCTTATAAAAGCCTTTATTACTCATGATCGAGTTATGTGATGGATTTGGATCACACCCATTAGTGATCCATAGGCTTCCCTTATTAGCCTATGCTTGGTGTTAGAAACATGTTCCTTAAGTGTATATGTGTGGCATATTGTAGCATGTGTGGCAGATAGTAGCCTGTGTGGCTGATAGTAGCCTATGTGGCATATTGTAGCCTGTGTGGCAGATTGTAGCATGTATGGCATATTGTAGCCTGTGTGGCAGATAGTAGCCTTTGTGGCTGATACCAGCCCGTATGACATATTACTACCCTGCATAGGATTTATTGTTTTGTGATTAGAGTTTGTGTCCTTGCACATGTATGTTCTTGGATGCTTGTGACGTGTATGTGGGGACTAGAGGGGAGTAGGGAGTGTAGTCCAAGCCTTCCGACTAGCGTTGATGTGTTCCGTGAGGTCGGTCCATGCAGATGTGTTCCGTGGGGGTTGTGCAGTAGGAGATGGTTAGGGCCATCTGATCCACGTTGGATGTGTTCCGTGGGGCTGGTACAATCGAGCTTGGACTCGTCCGTTACTCCGAGGTCCGTCTCTGGTGTGTGTGTACTTGTAGGTGAGTGGCGTCCGGACGAGATTGGTCCGTCCGGACGGAATATGACGGGGTTTAAGTGCGCGTTGTTTCGATGCACCGGCGCATTGATTACGCGCCGGTCAAACGTCTCATCTTCTGTACTTC
>JAULLH010265015.1:0-12640 GCA_035668455.1 Sarracenia alabamensis
ATTATAATATTTTAAAAAAATTAAAAATTAAAACCAAATCAAAAACAAAACCACGACAACATAACACACGCGCAAGTAGCACACACTGTGACCATCTTCGGAGAGAAGAGAGAAATAGAGAAAAGAGAGAAGAGATAAGGAGGAAGGAGAAGGTTTCGCCGACCACCACCGACGCCGATTGCCGTCGGCCAATGGGACAAAACCCAGTGAAAAGGAGAGACGAATGAGTGCACCAAACGGTGCGACACCACATAGCCCTGACAGCCCATTTTTTGCATCGATTCGGTTTGATTTCTCGCTTTTCTTCGGATCGAGATGGGATTCTAGACCTTATGAATCTATTCTTTGATATGGATTGAAATTTTACTCTAAGAATTTCGTTTTTTGCTTATAATGGGATTACCGAACCCTACGTAAGTTGTTTTTCGATTTTGAGTTTTAAACTATGAAATTGATAACTAAAACATGAAATTGAACCTTATGACAACTATCCTAGCATCCTAGAATGATGTAGGTTAAATCAATTTTTGTTTTGGACAAACTAGGGTTCGAAATTGGAAGTTGATACAAATTTAGGGGTTTTGCCGAATTGTGATAATTTTATGAAATTGATATCAATTAGGTGAAATTGGTATAGAAGTTGATCTATGATTCAAATTTGGTAATTTTTAGATAAGTGGAATTAATTTTCCTTAACGAATTGATAAATTGGTAATCGGGTTTTTATGGGAAGTTTGTGATATGTTGGAACCTTTATGTTTTTCCTTGGTGGATAATATGATTAGAAAGGATGTATCCTTTCAATTTTTGTTTTGGATGATTATTGCCCACAACATGTGTAATGTAATATTTGCAGTTATTGGATACTTATGAATTGGTATTCATATATTATTTGTACGATCATATTAATACTTGGAGCTTGAATTTTAGATATTTGAAGTGATGTGGAAAATTTCTTGAAATAGAACCCTTTTAATTGAAATTAATGTCAATGAGGTAAAGTTTGCATGTGAACCTAACTTAATGAAAGCATGCTTATGTTGTTTTTAAGCTTGGTTGAAGCAATTGAACATACTTAAGCTAACTTGAATTACCTTTTATTTTGGTAAGTTCATTATGTGATTGTTGTGATGGGATATTTGTATATTGATATTATCTCTACTTTGGATGCACCATTGACTTGACATGTGATTGAATTATGTGGTTGGATATTAGTTTATGCATTAATGAATACTTATTCTTGCATTGGATGCATCCATATCATGATATGGGGTTGCTTGTGGATGAGTTGTGGTGTTGGTAAGGTGGTTGAAAAGCGAATGGGTCGGCCAAGCCCCTCAAACCATTAGCGATAGGTTTTCATCCTTTTAGCGACGGTATTTGGTAATTTTTGCAACAATTTTAGTAGTTTTATATCTAAACATAGCCATTTTTCATAGCCAATTTTTAATATAAAACCAAAATTTTCAAAAACAAATTCATACCGATTTTCACACACAAATATTTAACAAACAAAACTCGAATTAGTTTACTCGCATTAATTTTCGTAATTAAATTAGGCAAACTTGAAATTAAAATTATTTTATTGTACGGAATCATGGCATGCTTGCACACAACTCACTAGATTTAAAACATCATTAAAACTGAACCTAAAAACTTCATGGTCACACTACTACAAAAATCCTAAAAGGTCTTGGTTAAAATCCGAGACCTTTGGGACCGACTCTAAAACTGGGTTATTTTTTATATTGGTTAAAAACCGAGACCAAAAGTGGCCTAAAATCGTAACCTTATATAATCTATCTCTGTCAAACACCGAAATCGTTTATAATCCATCTCGGTTAAAAACTGAAATCTTTTTTGAAAGCATACTTTTTAATCTTGGGGACAGAGATCTTTTATAATCCATCTCGGTAAACACCGATACCTTTCTGAAAGCATACTTTTAGTCTCGGTTTTTAACCGAGTTCCTTTATAATCCATCTCTATTAAAAACCGAAACCTTTCTACGAAATAAAAACAAACACAGGATGCAGTATTCTTTACATGATGCTTTCAACTTGTTCTTGTACTTGGTCTTGAAAAGATCTTCATTCATTGGCAGGGTGCTTTCAACCACATAATCTGCTTCAAACTGCAATAAAATGAAAGAAGGAAATACAAATCAGCACATCGACTTACAAAATAGAGACTAGAACAAACAAAAAGAACATCTTATTTGGTTCACTTGTCACCATTCATATTAAAGGAATACCTACAATTGAAAAAAAAAATAAACTGAAAACAGTAACATATTTCTATAGCAGATCAAAAACCCATAATAAACCAATAATAGCAGCAGCAAACTTAACATAAATGGCACAAAAAAAAAACAGCAAGAGAAGAAATCCAATACCATTGCAAGAAAAATCACCTCGAAGATTCATCCAATTACAATCAAAAAATCATCTCAATAATTCAGGAGCAAGTGGTAAGTTAAGATATAATGGAAAAAGAGTTCTTGGTTGTAATTCCTCTGCTGCAGGATCCAGGAAAAAGAGTCATATTGCTCAATCTGCTCCAATCCAGGAGCAAGTGGTAAGTTAAGATATAATGGAATGATATTTTGCACATTAGATAATATAACAACCAATCCCCCAACTCATATCTTCATCCACAGGTTGGCTTTCTACTTATGGGAAGTTCAAAAGGGGGGAAAAAAGAGAAAACAAAGGCATGCTAACTACATCTGGCTCCAATCCTTAAGAACAACACCAGTGTTGTCACATAACAACAAAAACAACACTACTATACTGGTCCTTAATCTACTACCTATTTTTCTTTGCATTATTTGTTTTCTTTTTGGCTAATTCTAAAATGCTGAGTTGTTTCCAACACCAAGTACTTCATAGAGCTGTATTCCACTATTCTTTTATGGCATAGAACTAAAATATGGTTTGATAGGTAATTAACATGCTAAGTTTACAAAAATGTCTTAGACTGAACATGGGAAAGGACAACCAAGGGGATGAAGTTGTCAGACCATATACCCCAATTACTATAGATTCAGATCTTGGTTATTTTGAATTAGTTGTGAAGGTAAAGTGTGTCTGATTTTTTATACAATTTCAATAATTGAATTTGTTCCCAATATAAGTTGGTGTTTTGATTTTGGTTTTGTTTCAATAGATGTATCCAAAGGGAAGAATTTCACACCATTTCAGAGAAATGCATGAAGGCGATTCAACCTTCTGTTTTCAATTTAACCAGCTTAAGCATGCATTTCCATTAAAAAGCCTAGGCCTTTTTTGCATTTTTTTTTTCCTGGAGCTTTGCCATTTTTCATCTTTTTGGATTTTCTGTTTATTTTTGGTTCGATTTTCTTACTTTTGGGTTTCTCGTGACAAGAGGAACTAAGCCCATTTGGACGAGAGTTGAAAATACTCACTAAAGACGAAAAATCATAAAAATCCTCCTTAGGGTTTTTTTCCTCATCTTATTTGAACTTTGTTTTATTTTTTAGTCAATTTTCTTTCTTTACTTTTTTTTTAAATTTCTCATGACAATGAAGAATTTAAAAATTACACTCAATTTGGTTAATGTTGAAAAAAGCTTACTAAAATGAAAAGAAGTCATATAAGAAAAACTAGACAAAGTGCACTCTAAATGAACAGTAACGCTCATGAGAAGTAATTCTGCTAGAACTAAAAGTACAACACTTTTAATGTCAAATTTGTTTGATAAATCCATACCTTTTTGAGTTCCCTCTTGGTAAGAATGTGGTAGTGAACTTACAAGCATTGTAAAATACTTCAGTTCAATAGATACAAAACACGGACTTACTATAGGACCTCTGGCAAAATATCTTCAAAATTGAAGCCAATACACCTGACTGCAAAAAAATAGATTACTTTGGATATTAACAACAAAGTGAGCTCACTGCCTCTCATTGAACCCAAAAAAAAAAAACTGATCCTCCGGCATGAAACTGAGTTGCATTCATTTAATTTCCAAAGCTCACATCATAATCCATTGCACACTCTCTTCTAAAATTTAACAAAATGATTTAATTCATTTTTGGGAGTTCAGATGCATTGCTGGGTTTTCTGATAGTGTTATAGTCATTTGTTTACGTTACCTCGTTGTCATCTTGTGTTTCAACTTCAACATCAGATGTTGGGAACCCCACACAAAGAAGTGCATATCCCTGCATTCCAGATCAAATAGATTTGAATTTGCAAATCAATTTTCAAACTACTACATAAAAACACAGATTCCCCCATGTAACCTGTTACAATTATTTTTTTTTTCCTAGAACAAATTGTTTAATTAGAGATGAACAACATGCCAAATGTAGCAACTCTAAAAACCAATTAGATGGCACTTTTCCTGGGTTTTTTCTGTTCTTTCGGGCTATGGGAAAATTGGGTGCAGGAGAGATGAGGGAGATGATGAAGGTACTTGAACTTCTGGTCAAAATAAGAAGATGAACAATACACGCCAACAAAAAAACAAACTACCACCTTTGTGTATCAGAGAAAGCACATTGCAGTCTTAAATTAATGATATCCTCAGGCCATTTAAGCCAGTACCATTTCAAATGTATTAACATGCTTTCTTAATTCATGAAAAATGAAAGCACCAATGACTAGGCCACAGCTTTCCAATAGCTCCAACTCAACATGGAAATTGCAGGAATTATCGACCTGGACAATATTCAATATATAGTAATTAATAATTAACATGAATACTTAGGGTTTACGCCCTCTTCTTAAAAGAGTCAATCTATATGGTTCATGCACACACAAAACTGGACTACAAAGATAGTTCCGGAAATGTAACATCGGAACGAGGGATAAGGATCTAAACTCGCCTCTGATTCACAGTTTCCTAACAAAGAATACAAGCAAAAACAGAATCACAAACCAGAAGCTAGATCACACATGCCTTAGATTTCAATTCTGCAGATATCCCTAATGCTTCAGGCTGCCTAATTCTGCAGATGTCATATATGGGCTTTTTTTAGAAGCTTAAAATTCAAGTAAAAATTAACTAAAAAGATCTAGCCAAAAAAAAATTAACTAAAAAGAAAGTATCAGCATTCAACACACCAATTACCTTTTACTTGGGCTATGTCTAAATTAACTGAAAAGAATTAGCTTAATTCCATGTGCAATTTCTCACAAAGCAATGACAATATTAAACTATTAGTGGCTGATATATAAAAGAACATATTATATCAAAAACAATAATAAACCAACCTCAAGAATACCCCGTAATACCTTGTCTGGGAAGTCAAGATTTTGCAAGCTTGAGATGCCTTCATGGTCTTTATATTTTAATTCCAGCTGGGTATAACAACTAGCACTAAAAATCTAAATTTCTCAATGATCTCTAACAAAACTATCAAAAATAAAATAAAACACAAATCAAAACATTTTATGAAATGGAGTTGACAAGAGAGCTAATTTCTTAAGGGAGCCTTAGGTTGTTTTCATTTGTGTTTTGTTTTAAAAAAAAAAAACGGAATCTCCTTTCAGAACATATTTTTGAAAAAAAACTCATTGTTTTCTTTGGGGGAAAAAAAGATTAATAATAATTTTACAAAAGAAAAGGAAACAATAGGATGGCCAACTCAACAACAAAATTTGATTGCCTCTTTATTAAATGTATAAAAAGTAATATGGAATACAAAGACCATACCTTGATTTGGTTTAGTGCTGAAAGCTTTAGACCAGTCATATCCAGAACCTTCACACAGGAATTTTCCAAACCGAAATTTTCCTAAGAGAATCCTTAGATAGCTTTAGGCATTTTTTCCATCTCCTAATAATCAAAGGTCTTCCCGAAAAGAGCCACGACCCATTCTCAAGGACACATTCCACAGCCTCAGCACTTTGGAATTTAAAAAAGAATATTCCATTATTATTTTCATAAACCTCAGTTAATCCATAGCAACCCCAGAGAGTCCTCGCCGTTGCACGGACAAGGCCAAAAGCCAATATCCAGACCAATGAAATAGCCAACGGCACAATTTTTCCATGATTTGTCATCCACTAAGTCATCTTCAATGTCAACAATATTATTATCAGACAAACAAAACGTTCTAACATAATACCTGAACGTGCACTATTCAGCATCGATGCCCATGATTTAGGGCGAGATTGGTCAACACCATTGATACCAGAAAAAGCACTGCCTTCAACTTCTCCTCTGCCTACAGACTGAGGAAACAACTTCGCACCTTTGGCTACACTGTCAGTGTCCAATTGTAGGTCAGGCATACAGTCGAGCACCTGGTGTGCAGGGGTCCATTTACCTCCTTTAACTCCTAACTGATTTCGTGTGATCTTAGAATCACACTTGACCTCCTTATTAATATCAACAGATTGTATATAATCAAGAGCGGACTCAAAAATAGAAGCCCTACAAGGTTCACCCGAGGATACCTGAGGCTGAGATCGCGCAGTAAAAGCTTTCGGTAGGTACATTTTCTTCCTCGAATTCTACCTCATCCTCTGTGTATTTTGTCCCTGAGTCCTTTTCCTTATCTTCCGACGCAACATCAGCCTCAAGAATTGGTTGTGACATATTCTCAAACACCTTGAGCGCAGGTTCGGAAGACTGCACTATCTCCCCAAACTGGTTCATCTCAGCTCTGACCATCTTTAAAGGGTCCAATCCAGCCATATTATTGATGCCCACAATATAAGCGGAAACAAAAAATGGATCGAATTTACCCAAATCCTAACAAACCTGAGTTTGCGATGAAGCAGGTTCGGCATTCCTCTGATCTTCACTCTATGCTTCTTCGTTTTTTATCTCTTCATCTTCAGGTTCCCTTCCCTCCTCTGATGCGGCATCTTCCTCAACTGAATTGGGTTCAATCTTTGACCTATCCTTAACCGCGTGGTCAACAAACTGAACATCTTCAAGTTCATTGCTTACTGGCTTCACTGATTCCACCATGTTCTTTCCGTTTTTATCCAAGGGTTCCATCCTTACAGGGCTACTCCTTTTTAGTTGAATCACTCATTCCTTGAGAGCCACCATTCTATTCGAACCAAAAGGTTTTGCTTTTTGTAGAAAAATAACGTCGTCCTCAATAGATTTTGCAACAGACCGGACTGCAAGGTTTTCATAGTCAGATTGGTTCGTAAGTGCCAAAAGCTCATCGCGAAGGGTAATTGCTTCCTTAAAGATCATTTCAGAGTCATCCCCGGCCGGTGAGCGCAGGGTACTCCGATTACGGGAAACCCTAGGCTGTTTATCAGAAAAATAAGTCGAATCCCCCAACTGATCAGGGTCAAGGGAGGCTAAAATGCTAAATCGATTAACAGTTGCCATAGTTAATCATAGAGGCAACGCCCCTAAGGGCGCCCCTGGATACGCGAATCGCACACACTTCGCACACACTTGAGTTTGAGTTTCTGATTCGTGAAGAAGAAATCATGAAGAAGACGAAATCGTGACATATCAGGGTTTCTGATTTGTTAGCGGTGGGGTAATCGGGCTCGGATCGGGTAATCGGGTGGACGCGCGGGTTATTTTAAAATTTGAATAAATATCTCGGTTGTCTTATAATCGAGACATAAATTATTATATTTTTAGTCCCGGTTTTATACTAACCGAGACTAAAAATACATATTTATCTCGGTTAAATGTAAAAATTGAGACAAATTTTTTTTAATTTTTTAGTCACGATTTTAGAAAAACCGAGACCTTTTTATTTTTTATAGCGAGACCTTTGCTGATTATTGTAGTAGTGTATGAATCCTAGTATACATATCCTCTCAATTGAATCTCATTAATATCCCTGGATCCCGGATAATATGTAAAAACAAGGCTTTTAAGTATACCTATCCCAACAAGTTCATTATGCTTTTAGTGATTTATATGAATGAATATTGGTAAAAGGTCAGGGTGTGACACTAAGCCCTAATTTCTCTCTCACTTACCTTTCTACATGTAGTGTATCCCTCTGTGAGAATATTTTGTGAGTGAGATAACATTTATTATCATTCTTTAACACTTGTAAAAAGATTACAAATTCTTATAGTCTAGAATAGCGTGGTTTAACTCTTAGGCAATCTTAAGTGTATAAGAAAAACATAGTACATTTGTAAAATCTATCTAAAAATTGTAAAGACATTTGAATGTGTCGCAATCATCCGTATATAGTGGATAAATCTCAAGGATAATCTTGATGAGTGGACATAGGCTCGTGGATAATGCCGAACCATTGTAAATCTTGATTTAATGGTTCTATCTCTCTATCGATTACTCTTTTATTTCTCTGCTTTGTATTTATTACTTAATCGACACTTAAAATGATGATTTAATTCCGCTATTTACACTATGTTAGTCCCGAGATGTTATTTAATATCGCGTTTTTGTAGTATTTCTGTGTTTAGACAAATTTTGGTAAGATGATACAAAACAACAATAAAACGGTAACAAAATAACCAAACAAACAAAACAAGACAAGAGTCAACGAAAAGTCCAAGACCAAAAAAATCCCCGTCTGGATGCTGCAACATTTTCGTTCGGATGCTTATCGCCAATACCGTCGCGACGCAGGGCCAATTCTGTCAGGACGCCCACACCCGTTTCCGTCCAGATGGTGTTGTCGTTTGCATTCGGATGCTCGTCACCAACAAGTCAGAATCCAAGAAGGACTCCAACTTATGGAAATCAATAAATAGACCACCATCCCCTAGTTTTCAAAAATCAAGTCCAGTGATGAAAAGTCATTCCCTTCTCTAAAATTACAATTCTACCTCCGATGAGCCAGCACTGGAAGGCCTGGCCCTCGATGAAAATCTGCCAACGATTGCTGACAACAACTTGAAGATAGTGTCCGCCCTGACCATGCGCAGCTAAGTCTCTTATCTGCCTCGAGTTATGATGAAATCTGATCATGGTATTTTAGGATTAGATTAATTCCTTGTATTTATTTTAGCCTTTTTAATATTATATTCCACGACATATTTGATCATTGGAAACATTTCTTTTCTAAATAAATTAATATTCCATTTAATCTTTCTGTGATTGTATTAAATGTGGGTCGTATAACTGTGCTTATTTGTTTATCGAATATTAAATATAAGATAGTCTAATGCATGAATAAGACGAGTCGTACTCCAGACGAGCCTTGTTATAATCCTGGATAAGGTATACTGTATTTAATAATCAGGATCTTAATTGTATAACTTGAGATATTTTATGCTATTGACGAGACAGATTATACTCCGGATAGTCCGTACCAATGTCTTAGATAGAATATGTCTTGTTTGCATGTAAATCTATTTTCTTGAATATCCATATTGGTCATGTCACACTAGGATTCAATCTAATTAAAGGTTAGATAAAATTAGAATTAATTGAAACTAGAATCCTAGACATAGGTGGATTAATTCTAAACCTGTGTTAGAGCTTTTCTAAAATTAAAACTCTTTTTCATTATCTGTTAGCTTTATCTTAATTTAGCTAGAATTATTTTTAATCTATAATTCTTTTATAAAACAAAATCCTATATTTATAATTTTATTAATTAAATTAAAGAGCTTTCAAAAGATTAAATAATTGGTTAAAAATCTTAATTGTTGCTTATTACTTGTGAGAACGATCGTGACTTACAACTAGCTACCAAGTTAGTGTAAATCTTGGTATAAACAAGATAACGGGACGACACACTCATCATTACTCTTTGTGTATATATCTTCTTTTAGAAAGTAAAGATTTTTATAATGGTTTAAAATTACATTTTTTTTTATTAAAACACAATTCACCCCATTCTTAGGTTACTATATGGACCAACAATTGTTATGTCGCAAAATGAGAAACTTATTTCTCATTATATTGGTTTCCCATTAAATTCGCATTAATACTGTATTATTATATAGTCTTTATTTGAGAAATTGGATGTAAATGTTTAAATTCACATTGATAGTAAACACAAGCAATAAGAACTACAAATGAAAATTACAAATGAAATATAAATAATTACAAAATAATGTGAACTTAGGTTCTCATTTAAAATTCTCATTCCCTGTGTTTAGTGTCTCCATTACGACTAAATATGACGTACAAAGTGTGAAATGAAATATAAGAACATGATACCTAGTTTACACTGCGATATGATGCATGGGAACACATGTTCACATTGATAAATGGTGCCTACCCAAACCTCCCAGGTTCGACACAAACCTTCCTAGGGTCGACCCAAACATGGAAAAACGGGGCCTAGGGTTGACATAAACCTCCTGGTGTGGACCCAAACAGGTCTAGAGCAGTCAAAAAAAGAGGAAACGCCTCTAGTTTTTGTCCAAATGCCTCGAAACTTTCCACGATAACACATCAAAATCTAGCACCCTAAACCATAAAGATAGTAAAGCGAAATCCCACAAGGGACTAACCCATAAGTACAAAAAAACCGTTTACGAACAAGTACTTTAAGTTAGGAAACTGAAGCTTTAAACTGAACGTAGAACGTATGCAAACATATAAACATATAAAAGAGGGTTAGACCTTCACAATAGATGCCCTTTTCCTCACGGAAATTAGGTGATTATCTAGGTTATCATTTTTTTTCTTCTCATCATTCTCACCACTTCCATTGCACTATGCTTGTATACAAACACCTGGCCGAGGAAACTCGGAGCTCTCGTTGATAGAGAGACCTGGACTAGTTCTCGTGGACCGCATGCTGCATACGAACTCCATTCATAGTGAGACTATTGTGCTCATAGAATGTTGAAGGGGGAGCTTGTAATAACCTGACCAATCCTAATTAATTTAATTTATTTAATTAGGTGGGTCATTAGAGAAGTGTGGTTTTTATTAAAAGAAGTGAGAAGCATGTGTGTAAACATGTATATATTAATATAGACATAAATATATTAATATGTGGGGTCTTTGATGAGAAAAAAAGGGGAAAGAGGGTTAAAATGCTAAATTAGCATTAAGAGAGGGATTAAGTGGCAAAACCAAGAAGATTAGCACACAAACGTGTAGGGTTAGAAGAAATTAGAGGAAGGGGCGGCTGGGGCATTCAGCTGCCTTCTGTGTCTCTCTCAATGTTCTTGTTTCTCTCAAAATCCTGAAACAAGTGAGGGTCTTTGAAGTTTTGCAAGGGGGAATCGTGAAGGGCTGAGAAAGAGGAAGGAGGGCCACGAATCCATCATCTTTCTGGAATTCTAGTTGATGTCCAGCCATATTTCGGCTGTTAAGAGGTATGTTCTTAGGACTGGTTTCATGAAGTTTTGAGTTGTGGCACAAGAATGTTAAGAAAACCCTTGATTCTCTCTTGTTTGTTGATCTCTAACCCTTAATCACTGAATATCAGATTGAGAGCTGCGGTCGGAGGCTTCTCAAAGTTCAGATTTTCGGCCTCCAATGATGGTTAAAGGTAGGTTATATGGCGTGGTACGCGTAGAAGTGAAAACGTGTAAGGTATGGAAGAAATTATGGTTATTTGAAGTGTAATTGATGCTATATATTAAGTATGGCTGAAGATTTCCAAAGGAAAAGTTACTTTTCTTGAGGTTTTAAGTGTTTTAAAATTGTTAGAAACCATAAGTGCTTTCAATTTGAAGTTTAAGGCAAAATCGTAGAAGTTTAGAAGTGCAGAATTTTCTGCAAACAGGCCGACACAGTCGGCTGTGTCCCAACACAGTCGGCTGTGTCACTGAAGCCGAGAATGCTTTCTGAAAATAGGGGACACAGTCGGCTGTGTCACTGAAGCAGAAACTTTAATTTTTGTATATACCTATATACATGTGTTTGAAGAAGAAGAAAATGGTTGGGGAAGTATTGTGTTAGGTTTTGGGGTATAGAATAACTCATTATTCTAGGAAGTTTAACATTTATATACATGTGTTAGAAAGTTAATGGATGAGGAATCACCGAAGGAAAGATGTGCAGGATTGTGGGATAGCCTAGGCTTTCCAAGAAGTTTGTTAGCAAGTCAATTATCCACCACGTGTGAGTATTTGAAGTCGAAAGAAACCCTGTGTGTAAAGTGAAGTTATATTATTGAAATAATTTTCTTTAAAGAAAGGTAATTTGTGGCACGTGAAGGTGTAAGTTGTGCCACCAGTCCAAACGTTGGAATTGGAAGGTATACTTACAAATTTAGAAGTACCACTTGAAGTATAAGAACTGATTAAAATGAAAGGGTTAAAGGAAGTTTAGGGTAGAAGTTTGAAGATGCAAGAAAGAGAGGGAAGCTAAGTCCTCGTAGGGATAGTTAAAAATAAAAGAAAAGTGTTGAAGATGGTTCCTTTGTTCTAGGGATTCGAAGTATTACCCCGTTAGCCAAAGCAAGTGTGTTTGATAAGCAAAGAGTCTTAGGACTCTTGAAGTCTTTTCTTAACTGAAATTTGAAGTCTAAAGTGGAAGGGATAGGTCTAAGAGTTTTCTAGACCGAAGTGGTAAATGGGTGGTCTTGGCCTCCCACTTGATGTCATGGAAGGTTAGTTATTACATATGTGTAATACTTGAAGTGTAGTTTCCATCTATTAAACTTTGAACAAGTTTATAGACCAGAAGAATGCATTACATAAATGTAACTTAAGATAAAATAAAAAGAAAGTGTATAATGTTGTTGGAAGAGCCTAGGCTTTCCAAAGGAAAGAATTGATAGAAAGTTAAATATCAC
>JAULLH010266118.1:0-12639 GCA_035668455.1 Sarracenia alabamensis
ATTCTATACTGACTATATGAATTGATCCACATCCTACATTATCAGGTATTGCACGGTCTCTTAATCCCGACGTGATTCCTCGGATCATGTTTGGATAGTGACCAGTACTTTGAGTCACCAATGGATGAGATTTCTATATATTCTTAGGTATTAAAATATACACTTAGAGATATTCTTATATATTTATATATATTAGAATATATATAAAAATATTAGTCTCCTTGCTTTAATGATGGCCGACCCTAGGGGGTGAGGAAGTGTATATATTTTGCTTAATTTTAGGAAAAATATTATTCTTGTTTCGTAATATTTTGCATAGGATATATATACACAACTTAAAAGGGAATTAGGTTAACTTTTGAATTAATTCTCTCCCTAAAAGATAGCCATAGCCACCGGCCCCTCTTCCCATTCCTCTTGACTTCTTGCTTTTGCAACGAAGAACGGATTGGAGATTCGTGTGTTGAAGCTAACGAAGAATCGCATCGGATCTTCGTCCACTCGTCGGAGACGATACGTGCCAAGGATATATGTGAGAAGATCTTAAGGTGGTCTCACGTGGATTTTTGAGAAACTATTGTACGTAGTTTCATTCGGTATATTTCTATCTCGTAGTTAGAACTCATTATAATTCCCAAAAAACGGACATTTAAATCGATTTTTAAAACTTCCGCTCCGGCGATTCCAACACTTCCAGCATCCTTTGATTTTAGAGAGAGAAAGATGATAAAATATCTCCCCAAAATATCCCAAACGAGTCCTTATATAAGCTGGCTGACATAGACTGCTTGAGTGGTTAAATGATCTGCTCAAGCAGATTCTGCAGTTAGGTACGGCTCAAAATTTTAAAAACCAAGGTCCGTTCCCAACTCGAACTTGACAAACTTTATCCTAATACCCCAGGATAATATTCCATAGGTCCTAAAATAGTCGGTAACATAATTCGATCCCGAATTAGGATCAAATTTTAAGTTTTTTTTGAAAATTAACCAGTTCAAGGAAAAGGGTTTTAAAGTTCTAAAACCGGTATAATTAAAATTAGAAATTGAAATGGATCAATCTGTTGCAACCTCCCCTACTAAGGAAATTTCATCGTCGGAATTAATGTACCTCAAGGGGAAAACAAGTTTGGATATTGAAAATTCATGTGCAAAGCTTGATTACAAAGCTTTGAGTGCCATTTACAACGCCTTGGGCCCTAGTGAACTTGCTAGGATCTCACACTGTGAGACTATCAAGGAGGCTTGGGATATTCTCTAAATCACCCATGAGAGCACCAACGGTAAAAACCTTCAAACTCCAAATGTTGAAAACTAAGTCTGAGAATCTTCAGATGCCTGATAGTGCACCATCTGACCACTTCTGTAGCAGTCGTGTCATTACAACTGACTCAAGGGAGCCTTTTTACCCCAATGTTGAACCTACCTCACCCATGATTGATACTCCTAAAATAGTGGATTCATCTTGTGAGAGTAGTAAAGACTTGGGAAATAATAAGGATGAGAATGAGATTGAACCCATCCACGAGGCCTATGAAGAGCTCGTTAAGAAGTGCATTAAGCTTGAAAAGGACAAAACAAAAATGGAAGCCAAGTGCACCTCTCTTGAAGGAGAAGTAGACGTTCTGAAAAGTGACATGACCACGATAAATATTGAGCTTGCAACTCTTAGAAAGTGCCAAGCTAAGCTAGCTAAAAAACTCTCCATCTTTTAAAAAGGACAAGTAGATTACTTAAAAGAGTTGACAATTGCTAAATCTAGGATCACATCCCTAGAGATAGATATCTCGGAGCTTTCATCTATGGTGAAGAGAAGTGAAGTTGCCTCTTGCATCACTGAACTCTCACGCTCCTCCCAAGACTGAAGTGGGTTAGGATATCTAGATCCTCCCTCATTGTCGGAACCTCCCTACGGTGACTCAAAGCTGGTCATCTTTTTTGGACCTTGCTTGGCTTCTACATCCATGTGTGTGTCAGAAGTTGGTCACAAGGAGACAATTGATCCCGTTCCCACTCAGTGGACTCTTCCTAAACCCTTTATGTTTGTCTCCTCAAAGCTTAAGGAGTCTCAGTCATCCACTTCTTCATCGAGCAACCCTCTTAGGAAGGAATCAATAATGGCCACATCACAAGGGAAACGCACTATGATTGCCAATCCTTCAAAGAAGAATCTGACTCACTCTTCCTTCTCCTCAACCAAGTTCCCTTCCAAGATAAGACCACCTCCGGTATGCCACTATTGTGGGATAGCTGGTCACACTAGACCTAATTCCTATCATCTTGGAGAGGTAAGGGGTTAGAAGAAACGTGATAACTGATCACCGATTAGAAGGCACGCAAAGTTTGGTCCATCCTCTCTAGTGGGAGAACATGGTGATGCCTTGAGGCACCTAAACAAGCTAGTCACCCAAACCTCTTATTTTGTCACCCAAATTGACAAGTTATCTTTGGTCCTTAACAAACCTCATTTCTCTTCTCCGAGACAGAGGCATAATCCTCCTAAGAATATTGGACCACGCTCCCAACCTAAAACAACTCCAATTTTTGTACCCAATGAAGGTAAACTACCCATCAAAAGGGATAAACCTTCATGGTATAAAACGTCAATGCATTAGTATTGTTGGTGCCTTTTCCCGATGTTTCCTAGTTTAGGATATGTGTTAGTAGCTAACGTTCTACTCCACTCTACATTGGATGTTCCTTTATTATTGGTCATAGTTTCTTTGATGACACGACCATCTTTCATGAACCTATCTCTCCGTCTTTCCTACGTCATAACTATAGTCAGTAACTTTCCCTGCTAAACCTTGTTTTGTGCAGTGAGCTGGCCCATAGCTTTGTACAAGCCTTAAGATGCCCTTAGACTCTGTTTCTATGTCGTAGGATGTGGTGTTCCTATTTTTTCTTGGCTATTGTATCTCATGTATGTTGTCTTGAGGTGTCAAAAGAAAAGATATATACTATGTATATTTATCTTTTTCTCTTTCTTTTGCATGCTTATGTACTTGACGTACCTATAATGGACATGAGTGTGTCACGAGATGACTATTACTCTTATTGAGTATAATTATTTCATAAATTTTAATGTGATTTGGAATTTTCTTTTTCATACATAATTATGCTTGTGTTTATACCTTGAGTTAATGGTCATGATATCTCATCTATTTGCACACACTCATTGGGAGCTTGACACTTGTGAGTAACAAGTTGATCTTATTTCTTGTCATTTGGTTATGACCTTATGGTCTTAATCTAGATTGACCCACGTTTGTGGTTTACCTTAAGATACTTTCCCTCGTCTAGTTCTGCTTTCAAATGATCGCCTGTTATAGGTATAAGTCGTTACTCTATGTGAGTAACCGCCTATGTTCAGTGTAAGTCGTCGGTCCTGCGTCCCATACTTGATAACAAAAAAATAATAATTGTTATCTATGCCTTTTTTGTGTTAGCCAAATTGTCACAAACATTTAAAAGTGTCTTTAGCCTTGTTTTGACTTGGGTTTTAAAGTGAGCAAGAGGTCACATGTGTACCTCTTGGTTAACAAGTCTAAGACTTGTGCGCATATTTGGAGATCCAAATATTTTGGGTTTTTCCTCTTATTTAAAATGCATTGCTCATATCCTTATGATAGGTTTTGGGTCTAGCTTATACTTTGTCAAGTATTTTGCTCATATGCACAGAGTTCACAGTTCACTGTTAATAGAGAGATAACACGAACTATGTATGCTTGGGATAATCCTTGTATTTTTATATGTTGATACATTGGTTATCAATTTTGCATTCAAATTTCTCAAATTGATATGCTTCTATGCGTATTTGGTTTGAGTTTGTATCACCTTCACGTTCAAAATATGCAATTTTGTTTTGTATGTTGCATACTTATTTTTGGATGCCTTTTACGTAAGGTCGGGTCGAGGAGGGAAGACATAGAGTATTTTTATAAGTATTAACTCTCTCTTTTTTTAGAGGGAATGATCAAGTCGGAGGGAGTGTTCTCATTGAGTGTATTTTTTATGCTAAGCTAACACTTAGTTTATTTTCCTCAATATACCCCTCCACTGCACAGTACTCGAAGAGAGCTTGAAGTGCGCTTAAGCCCTAAGCGCACAAGTGCCTGTGCCCTCGTGGTTCTTAATCGAAATGTTTCCCTCTTTTCGCCTTCCAACTCTCCATCAGTTTCAAACTATCTCTCTCACTCTGATTTTCCTCCCTCCTTACGATCCTATTATCCGGTGGTTGCCCACCTCTCAATCAACATCGTTGACCTTTATCCACCATCGTCATTGCACTCTCGGTGTTGAGGTTCTTCGAATTTCTCTGTCTTTGTTTCGACGTGTGGTGTCATAGCCAATTTATTTTCGGGTAATGGTTTCGTCTTTCTCTATCCTTTCGACTATCTCCTCCCATGGCTACGGTGCCAAATCAGCCACCTGTCACTCTTAGCGTAGCGCTTGAGTCCACATCCCTCTTTATGGTACTTCTCTCACTCTTCTTAAGCCTAACAGTGATCAGTATCCTCGTTTTTATTACTGGAGAACAGAGTCCTTCGGGGAGCCGGCATTGGTCCCACCGTAGGCGGAGGACTACCTCTAAGCCTGAGGTTGAAGATCGCCTCCCCACAAACGCGATGCGCGGCCTACGCGATGCTTGCACACTGCGATACCCTCATAGAGGAACATCCACTTTTCCAGCTTCACTCAAATTGGGCTCACTACTTAGTTCGAGTCGCGTGGCTAGTTGGGGGTTGGTTATGGTCACAAAGTAGTTTTTCCTGAGATGGTATGGGAGTTCTACTCCAATGTGACTGAGATTGACATGGACACTCATTCTCTCAGTCTCACCATCAGGGGTTGTTAACTAACCTTCTCTATACAGAACATTATGTCAATGTACCATATTTCTCGTGTCGATGCAACCCAATATCCTCTTTAGGGTGATGGCAGACCTAGCCACACTAAGGTCTCTCGGGAGTTATCCGACGGAGCCTTTAGTGTGGTGATCATCCTCCAATCTTGTCACCTTGCTCCACACTATCGGTTATTGCATCGCATTATAGCCTCCATTATTGATCTCACCGGCCATATGTCAGACATTCATGTCTCTTGTGCCGATCTGATCTATGCGAAAGGCTAAGGCTACTCCTTGGATCTTGCCTACCACATGTGGTTCATCATCATGACATATTCTCGTCGTCCTTCCGGTACATTTAGGATTCCCTACCCCTCTCTCATCACTCAATTCTGCATTGCTCAGTCAGTGGCCCAGCTCTGGCAGGAACCCACTCGTCATCCTCCAAGCGATATCGCTCTGTTATCCCTCTCAAGGAGCACCGCTCATGTCCACTATGATGATACTTCCATTCTGATTACGAAGCGTATTTAGTCAGCCCCTCCACCCTTGGTGCCAGTCTTCCTAGCCTTCTACCCGGCTGCTGGTGAGCCACGGCACATGATCTCGCTGGATGGTGCTACTTATCCCATACATGAGGATCGACCCATAGATGATCCTCCAGATACCTACATGCCAGGTAATAGGGTCCCTCAGTCGGCACCACCACCATCTGCTCCTGTCATTCTATCCAGTACCCTCGCAACCTCCTCCTCTAAAGGTCTTACCAGCCAGCTTGACTCGTTGTGTGCTCACCCAGACATGCTGCATGCCAGTTTACACACTCGACTTGATGGATTTGAGATAAGACTCCAGGACCTGACTGGTGCCCATGAGTTTCTACGTGTCGAGCTACACTTAGGTTGGGAGCTTGTTTAGTCTCAATTGACGTGGATTATGAAATCAGTTGAGGTCGAGTGTGAGAAAGTGATGGTTCTTGCTCGACGTAACACGACATTTCAGAGTCCGGTAAGGGAGGGCGGTGACGGCAATGGTGGTACCTCTCAAGATGTCACGACTAATTGGGATGGCGGCAAAGCCGATGTTGGTACTTGTTAGTGGCTTGCTCAGACCCTCATTTTTTCATTTCGAGACGAAAAGGGAGACGGCTCTAGATAGACTTTAGGCTTAGATCATTTTTGTGATTACCACCCAAAATCAGTATATGTCTATACCTTAAACTGATTTATCTTTGATATTATGACATGATATCTATTTACAACTTCATGCATGATGAATGTGTCTTGTTATCTATATTTCTCTGAGTCTTATGCATGACTTTACTATGCCCGCACTTTTTCCTTTCCTTAATTACTTCTATCATGCAGTTATGTTCTCATTGATTATATAACATATCTGCTTTACGTTGGTTTTGAGTTTCCTGTGTAGTGAGGAGGTACATGCTGTTTCTCAAGCCTTTCCATTTAGAATAGGTTCTCAAGTGTAAGTGAGTTGATGGTTCTCTTGTATTCTCGTAGATTCCTTTTCTTATATAGACTTTTTTGTTTTAATGATTTGTCCTAGAAATACCAAAGGGGGAGATTGTTAGTAAATTGGCTATTTCTGGATTAGGTACAAAACAATTGTGTCAGTACCTTTAATTTTGAGTTTGGGGTTTTCGGTGTTTGTGTCTAGGTCTTCCATCCAATTCATAATTAACAAACCCGCTCCAAATCCGATACAAGGTATATGGCACCCACAACACACACCCACATGCATATTTCCTTAATTATTTCATATGTTTTAATGTAGATTGTGTTCTCTAGCTACCTTAGAGAATTTATGGTTATACCATGGATTTTAGGCACATGTGTCCGAAGGTGGCATGAGCCCTCTAGGAGTGCCTTCGAGTGCTCAAAGAGCGCTCGAAGCGGCAAAAAACGGTCAATTCACTTGTGCCTTTCTCGTTTAGCCGAGAGTTTAGATATTGAAGCGCCTGTAAAGCGCTCGTAATGTGCTTGAGCACCCATAGTGCGATCGAGCTCCACTAATTTAATATCCCATTTTCTTTCATCGAGAGTTGGGGATTTGTGGCGCCCATAGTGCACCCGTAGAGCGCTCGGACGCTCTAGTGTAACCCTACACTCCTCTCATTGGCGCGGACAGAAAAAGTTTGTGGTACATGTCATTCCGTATCAAGTTTATTACTAAGATTTATCACTAACAAGTAGTTAGTGGTAAGTCATGATCATTCCGATGAGGAATATATGGCCATGAATATTTTTAATCGATTATTTAATCTTTTTGAAATTTTTTTAATTTAATTAAAAGAAAAATATATATCTTAGATTTTTATAAAAACTAATTCTATTCTATATCAACTTCTAGCTAAGCTAAACTAAACTACTGAATAATAAAATAAGTTCTTTTTAAAGAAAAGTTCTATCACGGGTTAAGATCCACCTTTACCTATTATTCTACTTCCAATTAATTTCTATTTTATCTAGCATTTTATTAGATTCAATCTCATCGTGACATGATCGATATGAAAATTCAAGAGGATAGATTTACATGCAAACAAAGTATATTCTATCTAAGAACAGGGCACGAACTATTCGAAGCATAATATGTCTTGTCAATAGTATAAAATATCTCAAGTTATACAATCAAAAATCCTGAATCTTAAATACGACATACCCTATCCAATATCTAGCATGACTCGTTCGGGGCACGACTCCTCTTATCCATGACATAAACTATCTCATATTTAATATTCGATTAACAATAAGCACAGTTATATGACCCACATTTAATGTGATCACTGAAAGCTTAAATATAAATTAAATATATTAAAAAAAAATATTTTTACAATGATCAAAATATGTTACGGAATAAAATAGTGGTATACCGACTTAAATTAAAAAGCTGAAATAAAATAAAAGAATTAACATACTCCTAAAATACTAGGCTCGGGTTTCATCATAACCTGAGGCAGACGAGGAACTTAGCCATGCATGGTTGGGCAGGAATCCATCTTCAAGTTGATGTCGATGTTCGTCGGCAGCTTCTCGTCGAGGCCCGGACCTTCTAGTACTGGCTCGTCGGGGTTGAAAGTTGAATTTTAGAGAGGGAAAGGACTTTTCGTCACTAGTGTCAGATGTAAGAAACTGTGGGGGTCGAGGTCTATTTCTAAATTTCTGAAAGTTGGAGTCCTTCTCGGATTATGAGTCTATTGGTGACACCGTTCGGACGGAAACGATGACACCATCTGGACAGAAACGATTGGAGCGTTCTGACGGAAATTGTTGAGCGTCCCGATGGTTTTGGGCATCAGCAACTAGACATAAGTGAAGAAGCGTCCGGACGAGGGTTGTTTGTTCTTGACCTTTTCTTTGAATTTTTATCTTGTTTTGTTTATTTTGCTATTTTATTGTTGTTTTGCATCATCTTGCCAAAAACTGTCCAAAACATAGAAATACTATAAAAACACGATATTAAATAATATTATGGAGCTAACCCAGTGTAAATAATAGGAGTAAATCGTCTATTTTAAGTGCCGATTACACCCCTCAACTTACACTTTACTAGTCCTCGAGCAAAGAGATAAAAATAAACACTGAACAAAAATACTAACACAATTACTAACATTAATACTAACATCTCAGTCCCAACAAGTTCTCACATATAACTTGAAGATTTTGAAGATAAAATTAAAAATGTTCACATCCCCGACTTTTAAACAGAACAATATTTAAGTTGTAAATTTTTTCATGATAATTTTCTCGACCTTACACCTAATATGCGTGTGTGTGAACTTGATTAATTGTCAACATGCATACCTCTGAATCAATCAAGTGTGATTAACTAAAGCAACTAGATCTCGACTTCAAATCTCACTAGTTGTTCACTCAAAATAAATATCTCAAAAACAGGTTATAATGTATATCACTCAAGATATGTGACAAATGTTATAAATAGCAAAGCAAGATTTTCACACTTACCTTCAGAAACTGAAAAACGTAGTTTCCGAGGAATACATAATCTCGTGACTAGAACACTAATTATTGAGAATAATTTTAGATAACTTCATCAAACTACATTATCTTTTGGGATCAACCAGATCTTTATTTTTGATTGTAATATTAGGCGGGTAGCTTTTATAGGTTCGGGTCAAGTATATAGCACTATCTAAATTAATGGTTACCAGAAAAGATATCAAGCACTGATCATGTCGAACAAGTAACCACAATGTGGTGTAATCACGTCATCATCACTGCAACAAATCTTGAAGCCAAAGTACAACGTGGTGTCATTATCTCACTATCGCTATAATCACATCAGTAGAGCTCATCTTTATCATTTTTTTTAAAACGAGGCGATAATACCTCACCATTGTCATATATCATCATAGAGCTCACAGATTCCTGTAAAGTGATGTCATTACATCATCATCACTGCATCCAAATATTAGTGTAATCAAGCTATCCATTGCCTTATTTTTATTGAAAGGCTACATGAATATTTTGCTTTATTATTGCTGTTCCTATTTTAGGCATATCTTGAAACAAAGTCTTTGATCTTTCTATTCCTTTCTTTTCTCGGCCCGATATCCTTTCTAGTTATCAAAAATTCAAATAAGCGCCTTTCAAAATTTATTTAGGTATCAAAAAAGGTTGATTTTTATATATTAATCTCAAAATCGTGGCCTAGAGACAACGTTTAGGAAAAGGAACAAACATGCTCAAAATAGAAAGATAGACTAATATCATTTTCCAAAATCTAATACAATTTTTCAGAAAATTAATTACAATGAATATCTCAATTTTTAGTCAAAACAAAGATGTCGAGATTCTCAACGAAGATGGTTGAAGACAAAAGTTAGTCTCAAAAGCTCACTAAGGGTCAAGTCTCCACTATTTTTGTATTTTTAAATATCTTCATTATCAATTTTCATTAGCATGCTAGTTATCCAACTAACCAAGTGTGAAGAGAATACCAGGTGGTCTAGTTTTGATCATTATTTAGTCAAATTTTTGTAACTTAAAAATTAATTCTTATTTTTCTCATCGGGAATATTTAACTTACAACTTTATTTTCAATTTTTTCAAATTTCATGTGATTGCCAAAATTTTTATACAGCTATTATTTTATTATTATTTTTTATGATCTAATTCTACTCCTCAACTTAAAATTTTTAATATCCATATTGGACAAACATGAATACCTAGAAGTTAAAAGGGAGAAGAAATTTTATCAACTTTAGTAGAAAATGCTTATCTGTTATATGCTGTGGAAAAATATCTGAATATTGCACTCAAAATCTAAGCCATTCATTCGCAATCATGAACAAGTAAAATTGTAAGAAATTAAAATAGAACAGATAATGTAAATAGAACATCTACTGGAATTTTATTGATAGAATTTTATTTTTGTACACTATAGATACATCTAATGATGGGCCAGTGGCATGTGGGACTAGAACTATGTAAACAAACTTCTCCCAAGTGAGAGAAGTAAAAAATAAGAAAGATATAAAAAATACAGTTAAAGAAAAAGAAACAAAAATGTTACAGGTTAGGGTTTGGTATGTATTTGGTGGGGATAGTGGAGGGTCTGGGTGACGGGGTCGGGACGTACCCGGTGGTCATAAGAAGGGTAAGGGTTGGGGTGTGTTTCGGGGTGTAGGGTGGTGATGGGGTTTTAGTGGTGATTGGATGATGGCCATGGGATGAGTGTGAGGTATTGGGGAGGGTATGTAGTGGTGTATGGGGGAGTGGGCTTTGGTGGTGAAGTAGGGAGGTGGTTATTAAGTAGGGTTTTGTGAGGGACAAGGAAAGTATGTGCAGGTGTTAGGCTAGAAAAAGTGTCCACCCGGGTCAGGGATGGAGGTTGTGTGTAGTGACTCAGGTGTGGATCTGGTTGTTTAGGCGTTGTGGGAATCTAGGGTCATGTACACAGTTTGGGTATAGAACCGGGAACATGGTGATTTGTGGTCAGATGGCGTTAGTCGAATATGATGGGTGGGGTGGTCAAGGTGGTAGTGGCGTTGGGTAAGATGGTGCAATGATGGATGTAGGCTAAGGTGTAAATTTGGCGTAATAAAGGGCGCGGGAAAGAGAGGTATATATAATAAAGGGAGTGGGAAAGAGAGGGGTGGTGGAAGTGGCGGGTTAATACCCATAGCGACTATGATCCGCTGCAGGTACTCCTCCTGGACTGCCAGTCGATTGATGATGACGTCATAGTCACCACGAGTAAAAACCCATGATGCTGACGGCTCCTCGAAGGGACCGGAGGTGGATGGACCGAATGTGGAGGCATAAGTGGTGTGTGTAGGGAATGGTAGGGTGTGGGTGGATGGCTCGGGGTGTTCCTACACGGTCGACTATTGACCGGGCAATGGATGTCGGGTTCTACGAGCTTTAACGCTCTTAGTCCAGCTACCGTGTTGGTAGGTGGTGGTGCGGGTGTCGGTTGTTTTGGTGTGAGGGATGACGAACGGGATGGGGTAGTGGCTGGTGGCAAGGGTGATGAAGGGGGTTATAATGTTGGCATAGGGGATGTATTGCCCTTTCGGGCTACCAATCACCCGCCGCATCTGCCCGATCATCATCTCGAGGATAGATAGCTGGCGATTTTTGTAGAGGTTATAGAGCGCGCAGAGGACTGTGTCATGAAACCACAGAACCTCCGTTAGATCACTGCGCTTGGTAAAAATTTACCCGGGTGAAACTCGACCTTCAGAGACGACATGAGCCATCTCATGAAGGGTGACGAAGTCGGAAATAGGGTTCTGATAGTCATTGTCTTCATCGTCCGGGGTTTCGAAAATGTTGAGGACGCTCGCAAGGAGGTGAGGGTCGACTTCAATGTCGTAGTCGTCGACATTGGTGGCAAGAAACTCCCCCCGCTGGCCATAGTCGTCCGTGCAGTACTCCCGGTGTAGATTTTAGTAGAAGATTCATACCAGATGGGGGATTGGTTGCAGGAATGGGCCAAAGAGACCTCCAAGCCTACTGGAGTGAATCAGTGCTATGCTGGTCTGAGCCTCGAGGCTTGTAGTGAGGAACGAGTTGTTCACCGGGAACTGCATCATGATGTGGAGGTTGTTCGTTGCCCAGAGCCTGTAAGGAATGGTAGCATACTTGTGCTCCGGTTACTGGTTGCCTCGTCCTCCTCGTTGTGCTCTGTGATTAACGCGGTCAGAGCAGAATCACTTGGTGGGGTGGGAGGCCATGTTTGTGTTAGAGTTTGAGTGTTGGTGAGAGAGAAGAGAGGAGTTTGAGAGTTTGAGTGTGAGAGTTAGAGAGAGAGAGAAGAGCTTGAGATAGTTAGTGGGATGAGATAAGAAGGGCTAAGGCCCTTATATAAGTTTTCCATGCGTAGAAGCCAAAAGTCGTCATTAATAGCCTAGAAAGGTGTATACCGTCTGGACGGGACTAACCGCTGTTCGGACGGAATTGGTTCCGTCCCGACACCTGTCAGGATGATTTTTGTCCTGAGAGTTTAGAACTTGGATGAAGGGTAGAAAGTTTGGACGGCTGTCCAAACGGAAGGGGTCCGTCACGACGGTTGCCAGGACGCTTGGGAGTCCGGCGGGACGTGCATCCTGATGGTATATTTGTTGGAGTTTGGTCGCAATGGAAGCGTTTTGTTGGTTTTCAAAAAAATCGATCGTTTCTTAAAAACCGAGACATGTTCTTCGTATAATCAAACATCGAGGCGGCATGCAATGATAGAAATATACCTGAGGAGATTGTCGAAAAATCTCAAACCAATATCCACGTCGCGTTGGAGACGACCTCCCGACCT